>CAUYTI010069694.1:0-14589 GCA_963575145.1 Galago senegalensis
CTATTCAAATCTCTTGCCCACAGACATGGGACCACTTATTCCTTTTTTTTTGTTTTTTTGAAACGGAGCCTCAAGCTATCCCCCTGGGTAGAGTGCCATGGCATCACACTCACAGCAACCTCCAACTCTTGGGCTCAAGCGAGTCTCCTGCCTCAGCCTCCCAAGTAGCTGGGACTACAGGCGCCAGCCACAACGCCTGGCCATTTTTTGGTTGTAGCCATCATTGTTGTTTGGCGGGCCCGGGCTGGGGATTCAAACCCACCACCTTAGGTGTATGTGGCTGGTGCCTTAGCCGCTTGAGCCACAGGTGCCAAGCCGGGATCACTTATTCTTTCTTGCTAATATGTTTGACTTCTCGGTGGATTCTGGTTATCAAACCTTTATCAGAGACATAATCAACAAATATCTTCTCTCATTCTGAGGGTGGTCTGCTTGCTTTACTCTGTTCGTGAATGTGCAGAAGTTTTTAGCTTGATCAAGTCCCTATAATGTATTTTTGATGTTGGTTCAATTGCCTGGGGATCATCCTCATAAAATGTTCTCCCAGGCTGATTTCTTCAAGTATTTTCCCTGCACTCTCTTCTAGTATTTTTATAGTTTCATGTCTTATGTTTAAATCTTTTATCCAGTGGGAATCAATTTTTGTTGATGGAGAAAGGTGTGAGTCCAGTTTCAGTCTTCTGCAGGTTGCCAGCCAATTCCTACAGCACCATTTGTTAAAGAGGGAGTTTTTCACCCAATTAATTTTTTTTTATTTTGTATTAAATCATAGCTGTGTACATTAATGCAGTCATGGGGTACAGTGTGCTGCTTTTATATACAATTTAAAATAATTTCATCAAACTGGTTAACATAGCCTTCATGGCATTTTCTTATTTATTGTGTTTAGAATAGTATTTAGAAAGTTTCACATGTACCCTCATAAGATGTACCATAGGTGTAGTCCCACCAATCACTCTCCCTACACCCATCCTTTCCCCACCCCTCCCCTCCCTCTCCACTTTCCCCATTGGGTTATAGCTTTTATATGAAAGCTATAAAATAGTTTCATAGTAGGGCTGAGTACACTGAATACATTTTCTTCCATTTTTGAGATACTTTTCTAAGAATACTATGTTCCGGCTCCATCCATGTAAGCATGAAGGAGGTAAAGTCTCCATCTTTCTTTAAGGCTGTATAATATTCCATGGTATACATATACCACAATTTATTGATCCATTCATTGGTCCATGGGCACTTGGGCTTTTTCCATGAGTTAGCAATTATGAATTGGGATGCAATAAACATTCTGGTACAAATATCTTTGTTGTAGTGTGCTATTTGGTCTTCTGGATATATACCTAGTAGAAGAATTGGAGGATTAATTGGCAGGTCTATTTTTAGTTCTCTAAGTGTTCTACAAATGTCTTTCCAACAGGAATATATTAGTTTGCATTCCCGCCAGTAGTGTAGAAGTGTTCCCTTTTCTCCACATCCACACCAGCATCTCTGGTTTTCAGATTTTGTGATATGGAATAATCTTACTGGAGTTAAATAATATCTCAAAGTAGTTTTGATTTGCATTTCTCTGATGACTAACGAGGATGAGCATTTTTTAATATGTCTGTAGGCCATGCACCTGTCTTCTTCAGAGAAGTTTCTCTTCAAGTCCCTTGCCCAGCCTGAGATGGGATCACTTGTTCTTTTCTTGCTAATAAGCTTGAGTTCTTTGTGGATTCTGGTTATTAAACTTTTGTTGGAGACATAACCTGCAAATATCTTCTATCATTCTGAGGGCTGTCTGCTTGCTTTACTTATTGTATTCTTGGCTGTGCAGAAGCATTTTAGTTTGATCAGGTTCCAGTAGTGTATTTTTGATGTTGCTTGAATTGTCCAGGGGGCACTCCTAATAAAATATTCACCCAGGACAATTTCTTCAACTGTTTTCCCTACACTTACTTCTAGTATTTTTATAGTTTCATGTCTTAAGTTTAAATGTTTAAACCAGTGAGAATCTATCTTAGGTAATGATGAAAGGTATGGATCCATTTTCAGTCTTCTACATGTCATCAGCCAGTTCACCCTGCACCATTTGTTAAGTAGGGAATCTTTCCCAAACTCTATGTTGTTAATTAGCTTGTCAAAGATCAGATAGTGGTAAGTAGCTTGGTTCATCTTTGGTTCTCTAATCTTTTCCATATGTCTACCTCTCTGTTTTTGTGCCAGTACCATTCTGTTTTGATCACTATCAATTTATACTATAGTCTGAGGTTTTGTAGTGTGATTCTTTCTGCTTTGTTTTTATTTCTGAGTAATGCCTTAGCTATTTGAGGTTTGTTCTTATTCCATATAAAACAAAGTATAATTTTTTTCAAGATATTTAAATTATGACAGTGAAGCTTTATAGATTTATGTATATTGAAATAGCCTTGAGACCCTGGGATAAAACCGATCTGGTTGTGGTGTATAATTTGTTTGCTATATTTCTGGATTCTGTTTGTTAGGATCTTGTTCAATATTTTTGCATCAATATTCATTAGTGATCATTGATCTATGATTTTATTTTCTTGTTCGATATTTTCCTAGTTCGGATATCAAGGTGATGTTTGCTTCACAGAATGTTTTGGGTAGTATTCCTCCTTTTTTATATTTTGGAAAAGGTTGAGTAATATAGGTACTAGTCCCTCTTTAAAGGTTTGTTAAAATTCTGGTGTGAAGCCATCTGATCCTGGCTTTTCTTTGTAGGGAGATTTTGTATAGTTGATGCTATTTCAGAACTTGATATAGGCCTGTTCATCATTTCCACTTGATTCTGGCTAAGTCTTGGAAGGTGATGTGCTTCCAAATATGAGTCAATTTCCTTCAGATTTTTATATTTCCAAGAATAAAGTTTCTTGTGATATTCATTAAGGATTTTTTTAAGTTCTGAGGAGTCTGTTGCTACTTCATCTTTACCATTTCTGATTGATTAAATCAGAGATTTTACTCTTTTATCCCTGGTTAGGTTGGCCAAAGGTTAATCTACATTATTGATCTTTTCAAAAACTCAACTTTTGGATTTATTGATATGTTGTATAATCCTTTTATAATTCCAATTAGTTTTCAATTTCATTTAATCCTACTCTAATTTTGGTTATTTCTTTTCTTCTACTGGATTTAAGATTGGAATGTTCTTCCTTTTCCATTTGCTTGAGGTGTCCCATTAAGTTGTTAACTTCCCCTTTTCCATTCTCTTGAGGAAGGTTTTCAGTGCTATAAATTTCCCTCTTAGGACTGCCTTTGTGGTATCTCAGAAGTTCTAATAATTCATGTCTTCATGATGGTTCCAAAAATTTGGTAATTTCCTTCTTTTTTTTTTTTTGAGACAGAGCCTCAAGCCGTCCCCCTGGGTAGAGTGCCGTGGCATTACAGCTCACAGCAACCTCCAACTCCTGGGCTCAAGCGAGTATCTTGCCTCTGCCTCCCAAGTAGCTGGGACTACAGGCGCCCGCCACAACACCCGGCTATTTTTACTTTTTTTTGGTTGCAGCCATCATTGTTGTTTGGTAGGTCCGGGCTGGGGATTCGAACCTGCCACGTTAGGTGTACATGGCTGGCGCCTGAGCCGGTTGAGCTATAGGCGCTGAGCTGGTAATTTCCTTCTTAATCTCATCTCTGACCTACCTATCATTCAGAATAAGGTTATTTAGCTTCCATGTTTTTGTGTGAGTCTGCAGATTCCTGTTGTTACTGATTAATTTTTATTCCATCATGGTCTGAGATGTTGCAAGGAATAATTTCTACCCTTTTAAATTTGCTGAGATTAGACTTGTGACCTAAGATGTCATCAATTTTGGGGTATGTTCTGTGGGCTGATGAGAAAAATGTATATTCAGTTTTGTTAGGATGAAATGTTCTGTAGATGTCTGTTAAATCTAAATGTTGAATGGTAAAGTTTAAATCTAAAATTTCCTTGCTTAGCTTCTTATTGGAGGATCTATCCAACATTGCCAAAGGAGGGGTAAAATCTTTGACTATGATGGAGCTGGAAGAAATCAAGTTGCTCATGCCTGTTAGAGTGTCTCTTATAAACTGAGGTGCATTATGGTTGGGTGCATAAATATTAATAATTGAAATCTCATTATGTTGAGTATTGCACTTAAAAAATATAAAGTGACCATCCTCATCCTTGCTTACCTTTGCTGGTTTAAAGCCTATTGTATCTGCGAATAAAATTGCAACACCTGATTTTTTTATTTTTTTCTTTCCAGATTTCCATTTGCCTGAATTATAGATGACTATCCCTTCACCCTGAGTCTATATTTATGATTAGGATAAGATGAGATTCTTGTGTGCAGCAGATATCTAGCCCTCAGTTTTCGTATCCAGTCAGACAACCTGTGACACTTTAGAAGACGATTTAAGCCATTCACATTAAGTGAGAATATTTATAAACCTGGTAAAATTTTGGGTATGGAATTTTTTGAAAGTCCAGTTGACATTTTTAATCCTTTCACCACTGTGGAAGTTGGAATTTGAACAAAAGTTCTTGAGCGAGTTTACTTTTGTGGTGGTGGATTGCAATAGTCATCATGGAGGATAGGTCTAAGAATATCTTGGAGAGCTGATATAGTTATGGCAAATGTCTTTAGCACATAAATGTCATTAAAGTATTTAATTTCTCCATCATCAATGAGATTTAGTTTAGCTGGATACAGAATCCTGGGTTGAAAGTTATTTTGTTTTAGTAGATTAAAAGTCAATTAGCACCCTCTTCTAGCTTGAAAGTTTTCAGCAGAGAGATCTGCAGTCATTCTGGTATTTTTCCTCTTGTAGGTTATGGTTTTCTTATGTCTGGCTGCTTTCAGAATTTTCTCCTTCATATTAACTTTAGTGAAGTTAATTATGATGTGCCTGGGGGATGTCTTATTCAGGTTGAGTTGTGCTACAGTTCTGAAATAGTGCGCTAAGTGAATTTCAGAATCTTTTGGCATGTCTGCAAAGTTCTCTTTTATGATTTCATGAAGAAGAGCCTCTGTGCTTTGTGAAGCAACTGTGTGGCCTTAAGGGATTCATATAAGGTGAAGATGAGTTTCCTTCAAATTATCCCAAGAGATATCTGAGAGAATGATCCGTTTTTGCTTTCCATTTCTCTTTCTCTTTGAGTGCTTGGGCTCATTAAAAAGCTTTGTCTTCAATGTCTAAAATTCTTTCTTCTGCTTGCTCCATTCTGTTACTGAGGAATTCTAGGGCATTTCTCAGACTTTGAGGGCTGCAAATTCTTGTCTAAATGTGTCAAAATCTTTGGTGATTTTGTCTTTTGAAATGCTACTTGAATTTCTAATTGCAACTTTGCCTTTATTCTATTAATCTTATTTGAAATCCAAATTCTGAATTTGATTTCTGACATCTCAGCCATCTGTTTATGAAGGGGATCTTCAGTTGCGTCTACCATATTCTTCTGGGGGGGGGTTGACCTACTCTGGGTATTCATGTTACTGGAGTTTTTCCACTGTTTAGGCCCCATTTTTATTTTACACCATTTAGCTAGATTAGTTGATAGGAGAAGTTGGGTTGGGGGCTCCAAGAGTAGTGATTAACTAGCCCTTTGCCCAAAAGCTGTGAGTGAGTTGTGAGTGTACCTTTTTCCCTAGAGCTTTACCAAGAACCTCTACAGTGCTACTGCCTGAGAAACTGGGAGCCTGCTTGGTGTGTTGGGGCTAAGTGGGTCTCCCCTACTCTAGTGAATCAGTTATCAGTTATTCTGGGTTGAACTCTCAGTTATGAAGAAATACCAACAATTAAGTCACCCCACCACAGGCAACAGTTGGAAAGGGAAAATCAAAATTTCCCACAAGCACACACCCAGGGTACCTCTTTGGATAGTCCTTGGGTGATTGGCCCAGTTCAAGGGGTCCCAATCAATTGTCCCAGTCAGCACTTGTCTCAGGTGGGAGAGTTCAAAAGGTCTTTGGCAACTAGATAGAAAGGGTCTGCTAGAAGCTCAAGTATGATTGGCTGCAGTTCTCCGTGAGGCCAGAAGGACCCACCCAGCAAATTAGTCTGGGAAGGTTGATGCCTCCTTCCCCACCTTGCACCTCTGTTACACCCAGTCACTGATAACCCCACAGGGCTATGACCCAGTTCCTTTTCATGAGCAGATGTTCTAGGGATTTACACCTGCCTGAGTCACAGGGAGATCTATGTCTCCTGAGCAAGGCCACTGCTCTCTGCCACTATTCATCAGGGTAAGGTGAGGCCTGACAACCTTGGGTGTGTATTGGAGGCTGGGGCAGTTCATTCAGTTCAGCCCTGCCCCTTATTTATGTTGCTGGCAGAACAGGACAATCCCCTGTGGATCAGTCCCAGCCTCGGCTTCAGTTTGTGTTGGGGCAGGTGAGGCTAGAACTCACACTCAGCTGTCAGTTCCAGCCTCTGCCTGTTGTCTCAGCTATGATCCCCTGAAGGTTGGGTGCGTGTTGGGCTCAATAAAGCAGTCCTCTGAGTCAGCCCCACTTACCATCACTGCGTGCATGTATTCTAGTCCCTGCGCTCCACCCAGGAAACTACCATTTACTCATAGGGCCTGTGCTTCTGTCTCAGACCCTTTCTGCCAGTGGCTGCCACCAGAAAAGATGCCCAGCTTCTTCTGGTTGCCCAGCAGCACAGGGTGTGTCTGTCTGGAATAGCTCCAGGGGTGTGAGCCTTATTCTTCCTGCTGCTGCAGCTGTTGCTCTATGCCTCAGGGCACTGCCGCACCTGTATGGTTCCCTCTCAGTTGACTGTTTCCTCCTTACTCCTGTGCCACAGAATCAGCACAGACCAGCAAAAGCCCTTGCCCTGTCTACACCTCTCGAGAAAATGCCCAAGAATCTGGATTCCATGGAGGATAGGCTTCCACTGGGTGAGAGTGGAGATGAGTGCTGAGAGCTCAGGATTTCAGGTAGAGAATATATACAATTTTATGCCTAGCAGGAGAGTGCCATGGCACCCTAGTAGGGGTAGGAGGTCCAGTTTTTAGGGGGTCTCTCCCATGGGATAAAATTGGAGGACATTTGAACTCTGATCACTTGTTTGTATGGAGTATACTCTGAGCTCTTCTCATGGGGAAGGTGACTCCCATCTGCTTGGTGATGGATTTTGGACCTTTTGTTTGTATCCTTGGGGTTGCAGCTCGGCTCAGCAGGGTTGATGATGTGCGTTCTTCAACTTTCTCTCTTGGCTCAGCTCCAAACCATCAGCTCACTTGCTAAACTTCTGTCTTTTAACTCTCCTTCTGAATGGCAGCCTCTGTGAAAAGCTGGCTTCAGTCCACCATCTTGCCTCTGTCCCCCCATGAATATTTTTGATATGCTTATGAAAGATCAAATAATGAAAAGTAGCTGAGTTCATCTCTTGGTACTCTATTCTGTTCCATACATCTATCTCTCTGTTTTTGTGCCAGTACCATGCTGTTTGAATCAGTATAGATTTATAGTGTACTCTGAAGTCTGATAGCATGATTCCTCCTCAATTGTTTTTATTTTGGAGTAATGTCATGGCTAATCAAGGTTTTTTTCTGATTCCATATAAAATGAAGTATTACTTTTTACAGGTGGTGCTTTAAAATGGATTGCATTAAATTTTTATATTACTTTGGGCAGTACAGACGTTTTAACAATGTTGATTCTTCCCAGTCATGAGCATTGTATGTTTTTCCATTTATTAACATCTTTAGCTCTTTCTTTCTTTCTTTCTTTCTTTCTTTCTTTCTTTTTTTTTTTTTTGGCCAGGGCTGGGTTTGAACCCACCACCTCTAGCATATGGGGCTGACGCCCTACTCCTATGAACCACAGGCGCCACCCTCAGCTATTTCTTTTCTCAGGGTTTCATAATTCTCTTTGTAGAGATCTTTCACATCCTTTGTTAGGTAAATTTCCAAATATTTCATATTTTTTTTGCTACTGTAAAAGGAATAAAGTCCTTGACTGATTTTTCAGCTTGGCTATTTTCGTAATATATGACATCTACTGATTTGTGAGTATTAATTTTGTATCCTGAGACACTGCTGTATACCTTGATCACTTCCAAGAGTTTTGTAGTTGAGTCTCTGGAGTTTTCCATGTATAAAATCGTATCATCTTTGCAGACTGAAAATTTAATCTCCTCTGAACCTATTCCTTGATCACCTTCTCTTGCCTGATAGCAAAGACTAATACTTCCAGTACAATGTTAAATAGCAGAGAAGACAATAAGCAACCTTGTCTGATTCCTGATCTGAGTGGAAATGTTTTCAATTCTACTCCATCCAATATGATATGGGCTGTGGGTTTTCTGTAGATCGTCTCTATCAGTTTAAGAATTTCCCTATCTAAGCCTATTTTCTTAAGTGTTCTGATCATGAAAGGATGCTGGCTATTATCAAAAGCTTTTCCTCTATAAATTGAGAGAATTATAGGCTCTTTTTTTGTTTGTTTGTTTGTTTGTTTATGTGGTGCATTATATTTATATCTTTACATATGTTGAACCAAACTTGAGACCTTGAAATAAAACCAACTTAGTCATGGTATATAATTTGTTTGATGCTGGATTCTGTTTGCTAGGATCCTGTTAAATATTTTTGCATCTATATTCATTAATAATATTGGTCTATAGTTTTCTTTCCTTGTTGGATCTTTTCCTGGTTTAGGGATTATGGTGATATTTGCTTTGTAGAATGTGTTGGTGAGTTTTCCTTCTTTTTCTATGTTTTGGAAAACATTATGTAATATGAGTACTAGTTCCTTTTAAAATATTTGTTAGAATTCTGAAGTGAAACCATCTTGTCCAGGACTTTTCTTTTTTGGGAAATTTCGTATACTTGATGATATTTCAGTACTTTATATAGGTCTATTCAACATTTTCAATTCTTTTTTCCTGTTTTAGGATGGTGCCGTGTTCCAAGTATTGGTCTATTTCCTCTAGATTTTCATATTAGTGACAATAAAGTTTTTTATAGTATTCATGAAGGATGTTTTGAATTCCTGAGGTGTCTCTTGGTATTTTGCCTTTATAATTTCTGATTGATGATATTAGGGATTTTATTCTTCTGTTTCTGGTTAGGTTACCATCAATTTTGTTAATCTTTTCAGAGAAACACCTTTTGATTCATTGATCTTTTGAATAATTCTTTTTTTTTCCAATTTCATTTAATTCTGCTCTAATTTAGTAATTTATTTTCCTCTGCTGGGTTTGGGGTTGGAATTTTCAACCTTTTTCGGTTGCTTGAGAAGTCCCATTACCTTGTTGATTTCCTTTGTTTCTGTTCTCTTGAGGAAGGCTTGAAATGTTATAAATTTCCCTCTCAGGACTCCCTTTACAGTATCCAATAGGTTCTGGTAATTCATGTTTCCAGTCACCTTTTGTTCAAAAAATTTGTTAATTTCCTTCTTAATCTCATCTATGACCAAGCTATCATTCAGCATAAGGTTATTTAGCTTCCAAATCTTTGTATGAGTTTGAAGATTCCTGTTGTTATTGAATTTAAATTTAATTCTGTGATGATCTGAGAAGATATAAGTAATGATTTCTATTCTTTTAAATTTCCTGAGGTTAGCCTTGTGATCTGAACAATTTTAGAGAAAATTTCATGGGCTAATGAGAAGAATGTGTGTTCAGTTTTTTTAGGATCAAATGTTTAGATGTCAGTTAAGCCAAGTTGTTCTATGGTCAGTTTCAAGTCCAAAATATCTTTACTCAGCTTAATCTTAAAGGATCTGTCCAACACTGCCAAAGGGAAGTTAAAATATCCAACTACTATGGTGTAAGAAGATATCAAAATGTTCATGTCTGTTAGGGTCTCCTTTATAAATTGAGGAGGATTCTGGTGGGGTGTATATATGTTAATAATTGAAATCTCTTCATGTTGAGTGTTTCCCTTGACAAATATGAAGTAACCATTCTTATAATTCCTTACTATTGCTGATTTACAGCCTATTGTATCTGAGAATAAAATTGCAACACCTGTTTATTTTTTCTAATTTCCATTAGCCTGAATCATAGATGTCCATCCCTTCACCTTGAGTTTATTTGCATCCTTTAAGGTAAGGTGAGATTCTTGTATGCAGCACATATCTGGTCTTAGTTTATATATCCAGTCAGCCAACCTATGTCTCTTTTTCTTCTTCTTCTCCTTTTTTTTTTTTAAGAGACAGAGTCTCACTTGATCACCCTCAATAGGGTCCTGTCAAGTCACAGCTCACAACAACCTCCAACTCCTGGGCTCAGGCAATTCTCTTGCCTCAGACTTCTGAGTAGCTAGAACTACAGGCATCCACCACAATGCCCAAATATTTTTTGTTGCTGTTTTTCTGGGGCTGGGTTCAAACCTGCCTCCCTCGGTATATGGGGCCAGTGCCCTACCCACTGAGCCACAGGTGCCATCTCAATCTATGCCTCTTTAGAGGACAATTTAACCCATTCACATTAATTGAGAGAATTGAAAAGCATGATAGTGTTTTGGGTGTCATGTTTTTCAAATGTCTAGTGTATCATTTCAGGCCTTAGCCTACTGTGGAATTTAGGTTTTGTTAAAAACTTTCAGGGTGAGTTTACTTTGTCAGTGAAATATTCTGCTCGTCATTATGGAGGGTAGGACTGAGAATATCCTGGAAAGCTGGTTTAGTTGTGGCAAATTTCTTCAACATCTGTATGTCATTAAAGTATTTGATTTCTCCATCAAAGATGAAGCTTAGTTTAACTGGGTATAGGATCCTGGGCTGGAAGTTATTTTGTTTTAGGTGATTGAAATTCAAAGACCAACTTCTTTTGGCTTGGAACATTTTGACTGAGAGATCAGCAGCCATTCTGATACTTCTCCCTTTGTATGTAATGCTTTTCTCATGTCTGGCTGCTTACAGAATTTTATCCTTCATTTTAACTTTGGTGAAATTAATTACAATGTGCCTAGAAGATGCTTTATTTGGATTGAGTCATGCTGGGTTTCTGAAACTGTCTGCTATCTGAATTTCAGTATTCCTTGCAAGGCTTGGGAAATTCTCTTCCAAAATCTCTTGGAGTAAGTACCTGTGCTTTTAGGACCATCCTCTTCTCCTTCTGGAATTTCTATAAGAAAAATGTTTGATCTTTTGGAGTGATCCCACAGTTCTTTCAGGGAAAGATCAGTTTTTTTCTCTACATCTGTCTGCCTCTTTGAATGTTTGGACATGTTGAAAAGCTTTGTCTTCAATTTCAGAAGTCCTTTCTTCTGCCTGCCCCACTCTATTAGTGATGAATTCTACTGAATTTTGGAGCTCCTCCAATAATTTTTTCATTTCACTGAGGTCTGCTATCTACTTTCTCATTATGTCCATATCCTTAGTAAACTTGTCTTTGAATTCATTTACTTCTTGACACAATTTTGTACAACATTTAGGATTTCAATATCCATCTTTTCCTCCAATTTGTTCATCATTTTTGCCATCCAAATTCTGAATTCTATTTCTGACATTTTGGCCATTTGTTTATAAATGCCATCTTCTAAATTATCTTTTTTTATTTATTCCTTGGGAAAGTTAATTTTCTCTGAACTTCATGTTCCCAAAGTTCATCTTCTGGTTCTGCCATATGCTTAATTTTCATATTTGGGGTATTAAAACTGGAAGGATGTGGTTGAATTGGGA
This sequence comes from Galago senegalensis, assembly GCA_963575145.1. Taxonomy (NCBI): domain Eukaryota; kingdom Metazoa; phylum Chordata; class Mammalia; order Primates; family Galagidae; genus Galago; species Galago senegalensis. The sequence continues at coordinate 11,598 of CAUYTI010069694.1, forward strand.
ACCATATCCCAATTCCAGGAATGCAGTTCACTAGCCCTTTTTCAAAGGGCAGGGATTAGTGACTGTGGCTTTTTCCTTACAGCTTTACAGATGTCCATTTCATACCTGCAGCTAGAGACTCTGAAAGCAAGTTGTTGTAATAGGGCTAGATGGCTCCATCTTGTAGTCAGCCAACCACAATCCAATCCTATTGAGTCACAAGATCAGGATAGAATCACAGTTAGGGGGATATACGGGAAACTGAGATTCACCACCCCTCCCCAGCACCTATTGCAGGAGGATTCAGTCCTGTCCCAGTTCAACACATCAGTTCAACCTTGGAAGTTCCCTGGTTGGACTTCCCAAGTCAATACTTCCAAAAGCAATTGTCCCAGGTAATAAAAGACACTGCTCAACTGTGAGAGTTTGTTCTGTAACCAACTACCTGGCAGTAGGTTTCCACAGGAAGCTCAGACCCAGAATACCAAGATGTTGGAGTTTGGCTTTCTCTGGTGGCCAATAGGACAGGAAGGTTCACCTAGGCCATGAGTAAGCCCAGAGGAATTGGTGGTTCCTTCCTTGGCCTATGTCATAGCCTCTCCCCACCACTAGTACCCTCCCAGGGCTGTGGCCAGGCTCCTTCAATGGGAGGAATTGACAGAGATATGGGCCTATCTGAGACAAGGGTGATCAATGACTCCTCTGTGGAATAATCTGCCACCAGGGCAACCTCTTAGGTCTGAAGTTTGGCTCTCTGGCTTCCTCCAGTGTTCAATGAATTCTCTACTCCAGGATGGTGTCTCTGTCCCCACTGAACTCTGCAGTGGGTTCAGTGAAATTGGAGCCTAGACAGGGTGTGTCTCTGACCCAGGCCCACCCCAGGCTGGTGCTGCTGTAGGTGCCTTTCCACCTCTGTCACCACTGAACTTTGTTGTGGGCAGGTGAATTTAGAGACTAGAGAGGGTGAGTCTTTGTCCCAGACCTGCCCCTGGCTGCTGCTGCTGCTGCACATATTCTAGCCATGTTTGCTACTCTGGTCCATCTATGCTCCACCGGGTTGGGCATATTATGAGTCAACAAAAGGTGTGCTTCCACTATGTGCACATGTTAGTTTCAGTCTCCCCTGCACCCTGACTGGGAAGGTACCCCCTCAAGCACACCCTCAGTTCATGGATCCTGTCCCAGTTCTGCTCCACCTATGGCTGATCCAGGGGTAAAGGCCTGGATCCCTCTGTTTGCCGAGAGAAATGGAAAATACAAACCCAGGTGGGAGACCTGTTATCTCCACTGCCACTGCCACCACAGCATGTTGCCCTGGGCCACATTACTCCCTCTCCCACTTGGCTTCTTCACTCTGCAATTCCCACTTTATGCCAGTGAATCTGTTTTAGCATAAACTTGTACTAGCCCATGACATGCCCATATCACTCAAGAAATTTCCCAAGAATCTGGACTCCACAGGGTACAAGATTCCATACCATGGTATGGGGGTGGAGGGGTGGGCTGGGAGTTCAGAATCAGAGAGAGAATGCTGAGGCTCAAAAATGGAATCTCTCTTGTGGAATATAAAAAGAAATCTGAACTCTGCTCACGTGTTTGTAAAAAGTTCACTCTGAAGAGTTCTCATGGGGAAAGGGACTCACATCTGCTTGGCAATGGATTTTGTACTTATAGTTTGTTTCCTTGGAGATTCAGAAAGCCTCTACAGGGGTGGTGCACAGTCCTCAGTCTTCTCACATGTCTCAGCTCCAACCATAATCTATCTTAAGGGAGTTCTATCTGCCATATCTTCTTCTGGACAGGAGCCTCTGTGGGAAGCAGATTCTAGGCAGTCATCGTGCCACCCGTCTGATATAATCTTATACTTGTAAAAACTCCAGATCTCAATCACAAGGCTCCTGGAAGTGATCAAGCAAATTTGTACTGCCTCAGCATACAAAATCAGTGTCTACAAATCAGTAGCCTTCATATATGGCAATAACATCAACCTGATACAATACTTCAAGGACACAATAGCTTCCATAAAAATAAAAACCTGGAAATGTACCTAAGAACATGAAGGATCTGTAAAAGAAGAAATAGGGAGGGCAGAGCCTGATGGCGGATGGGAAAGATGTATAGATCAGCTCTCCTGGAATAACAGGTTAGAGTGACTGGACTAGGTCATTCTTGGCATGGAATATTAGTGTGGATTGGCAGGTCAGGGTGTGCAGCAAGGTGGCAGATTACTGCACTTAGAGTGTAATCTGGAGCTGTGGTGACTGCCAGGAAAGGTTCCGCGCTGTGGCTGCAGGGGCGGCAACTAGACCCACCACAGAGAATTACAATTACCAGTTCATGGAAAAACTAGGTATTGTGTGGAAAGATAGGTAAAGTATGGATTCCCAAATAAAATTAGGTGACCAGAGAGGGGTGCCATCTGGTGTGGCACAACTGCAGTTAGATCGCAGGAGAGACATTCAGACAGGAAAAATCCTGGATAGGAAGAGGCCATTGTTTTAAAATTTGGGAGATGGCAGTTGCTGCAGGCAACTTTCCACACCAGCCAGGTGTACTGATTTGAGTCTCACCTGCAGACAGTCATCCCACTCTTGGAACTGGCTCAGGATATCCTGTACTTCATGGGAGCTGTTGCAGGGGGAATTTGTGAAACCTGCCTGTGAAGATTTTTTGAGATCAGTGGAATCAACACTTTGGCAAGAGAGGGGAGTGGTCAAGATGGCCGACAGGCACCAGTCTCCAACTCAAGCTCCTGTTCAGAAGAAAGGATAAAGTCTGGAGAAACACCCAACAAAGTCAAAAACTGGGAGCCCAGCTGAGAGAGAAGAGTGATATTGGCAGAACACCTCTTCTGAGACAGACAGAGACTTCAAGAGGATGCTCCACAGGTACATAAATCTCTCCAAAGGAATAGCGCCCATCCCCTCCCCCAAGAAAGGTGTGCTTTTCCTTTGTTTCCTCTTCAACCGCTCCTCCGAGTCTCCTACAGACCACCGATAAACTGAGGACCTAT
>CAUYTI010069695.1:0-20055 GCA_963575145.1 Galago senegalensis
GCGGGCGCCTGTGGTCCCAGCTACTTGGGAGGCGGAGGCAAGAGACTCGCTTGAGCCCAGGAGTTGGAAGTTGCTGTGAGCTGTAATGCCACGGCACTCTACCCAGGGGGACAGCTTGAGGCTCTGTCTAAAAAAAAAAAGAGTAAGACTGTCTCTACTAAAAAAATAGAAAAACTAGTTATACATGGTAACCCATGCCTGTGGTCAGGAGGCTGAAGCAGGAGGATTATTTAAGCCCAAGAATTTGAGGTTGCTATGAGCTGTGATGCCCCAGCACTCTACTCAGGGTGACAGAATGAGACCCTGTCTCAAAAAAATAAATAATAAAAATAACAGAGGAATCCTGAATCTAAAGGTTTAGATGTAGATTCTGTGGTTTTCGAGCACATCCAGGTGAATAAAGAACTCACAATGTATGCTATACTTACATAGCCCGTGTTTGGATTAACCCATAAATGAGGTTCCTGCTACATGAGATGATCCTTACGGAAAAGGAACAAATTGTTCTTAAACCAGAAGAGAAGTTCCACAGAAGAAAAAATATCCCATTAAAAAAAAAAAAGCTGAAGATACCAAAAGTTATGGTTTGGGAATGAATTTAGCATAAAATAAAATACAAATAAAAGGTTTGGGGATTTTTTTATAAAAGTTTTTTTTAAGTTCTGTTTTGCTATAATCCTGGCACTCTGGGAGACTGAGGTGGGCAGATGCCTTGAGCTCAGTGCAAGACCCCATCTCTACTAAAAATAGAAAAACTAACTGGGAGTTGTGATACAAACCTATAGTCCCAGCTACCTGGGTGACTGAGGCAAGAGGATAGCTTGAGCCAAGAGTTTGAGGTTGCTGTGAGCTACGATGATGCCATGGCACTCTACCCAGGATAACAGAGTGAGACTCTATTTCAAAAAAAAATTTTTAAAGTTCTGTTTTGAGGCTGGGCACTGCGGCTCACACCTGTAAATCTAGAACAGGAGAGTTGGGAGTCTAAGACAGGATTGCTTAAGGCCAGGAGTTCAAGACCACCTCGATCTCTACAACAACAACAAAAAAATTAGCCTGGCATGGTGGTGCACACCTATAGTCCCAGGTACTTGGGAGCCTGAGGCAGGAGGATCTCTTGAGCCAAGAGTTTGAGGTTGCTGTGAGCTGTGATGATGCCACTGTACTCTAGCCTGAGCTCAAGCAATGACAGAGCAATACCCTGTTACAAAAAAAAAGTTCTGTTTTAGTGTTCTTGACAATGAAACATCTAAGCTGCTATGTCAAAAAGGCACAATACACATGACTGAACCTATTGGCTGGTCAAAGTTGGAGGCATCAGTCTGGGAATCTTGAATATAGGAACTCCCAGCATATAGGGTTTAGTGACTTTTCAACTTTACAGTAGGTTTATCAGGACATAACCCATAAGTCAAGGAATGCCTGTACATGGTGGTTATTTAGAGTCACAGGTATGCTTGTGATTACCTGAGAGAATGTAAAGGGAGAAGAGAAGAAAGGGTGAACCTGGGCATGATGGCTCACACCTGCAATCCTAACACTCTAGGAGGCCGACGCAGGTGGATTGCTTGAGCTCAGGAGTTTGAGATCAGCCTGACAACAGTGAGCCTCCATCTCTACTAAAAATAGAACAACTAAGGCAGTGCCTGTGGCTCAAAGGAGTAGAGTGTCAGCCCTATATACCAGATGTGGCTGGTTCAAACCCAGCCCCAGCCAAAAACTGCAAAAAGAAAAACTAACTGGGCGTGTGGCAGTCACCTGTAGTCCCAGCTACTTATGAGGCTGATGTAGGAGGACTGTTCAAGCCCAAGAGTTTGAGATTGCCCTGTGCTATGATGACGCCACTGCACCCTATCCAGGGTGACAAAGTGAGGCTCTGTATAGAAAAAAAAGGAGGGGGGAGAGAAAGGGTTGGAGAAGCTGTCAAGGAACCCTAAGCTGAAGCACTCATCAAGAAAAGAGAGAACCGGCTCGGTGCCTATAGCTCAACTGGCTAAGGCGCCAGCCACGTACACCTAAGGTGGCGGGTTCAAATCCTCAGCCCGGACCCGCCAAACAACAATGACGGCTACAACCAAAAAATAGCCGGGCGTTGTGGCGGGCGCCTGTGGTCCCAGCTACTTGGGAGGCAGAGGCAAGAGACTTGCTTGAGCCCAGGAGTTGGAGGTTGCTGTGAGCTGTAATGCCATGGCACTCTACCCAGGGGGACAGCTTGAAGCTCTGTCTCAAAAAAAAAAAAAAAAAAAGAAAGAAAAACTCAAGAGCTTTTTTCTTTGTGAATCTGACAGTAAAGATGCAGACCAGTGACTGCTTGATTGCATTAAAGAATAAAGTGTTCATTATTAATAGTCAACAACATAACTGATCTCAGTTTGCATGGTTATCTCCAACACTGTGTGAAATTCCAGCTGGGGTGCCTCCCTAACTCAATACCTGATCCTCCAACCAGGAACACAGATGGAGAGACGGCTGCTGGTATCCAATCGTGTGACCGCTGGCTTCCATTTTCTCACCTCTCAGATGAGAAGGTTGAACTCTGAACTCTGAAATGAGAAGGTCATGTCATGTCAGTTCAGAAAGGACTACAGCTCCTTTCAGAGCTAATAATCTGGGCTAATCACATTTCAGTTCTCTTGCCTGGGGAATGGAGGGGGAAAAACAGGTTTATCTAGTTACTACCTTTTTTTCTCTCCTCAGTAAAAAACAAACAAACAAACAAACAAAAACAGAGCCTGAGACAGCATGCACACATAAGTGAATATAATGACACAGGAAAATATATTGAGCTTTTAAAATCAAAGGAAGAAAGAGAAATGCCTACAGAGCTATCCAGTAATGTCCTATAGTTGGGTCACAATGTCTATGAAAAACCTTCTGGTGGCCCAAGCAGAAGAGCACATTTGATTAGATACTAAACTCACGGTGTTCAGAAAAGAACAGCAAACCAAAGGAAAGCTCTTCTAGAACCTTGTTCTGAGAAAACCTTTCCCTCTGGGTTTTGTATCAGTTTCCTAGGGCCACCAATACAAATGACCACAAACTGGATGGCTTGGAACCACAGAAATGCATTCTTGCACAGCTCAGGAGGGCAAAGGTCTGAAATCAAGCTGTTAGCCAAGCTGATTCCTTCTGGGGAGCTGAGGACAGGATGTGTTCCATGCCTGTGTCCAGTATTCTGGTAGTTACTGGCAATCCTTGGCGTTTACAAGCTTGGATTTGCATCACTCCAAACGCTGCCCATCATCATGTGACTTTCATCTCTGTGCATCTGTGTCTCCACATCCAAATTTCACTGTCCTTTATCATACAGGTATAAAGACACCAGCCATCGGGTCTATGGCCCACCCTAATCCAGTATAACCCTAATGTTACCTATTTCCGATAAGGTAACATTTATGGGTACCATGTGTTAGACCTCGGACATATTTTGGGGGGGGGGACACAAGTCAACCCATCATAGGTCTTTGGGAAAGAAACCCTGAGGGATGAGGAGGAAACGTGTGTACCTGTCCAGCTGCCCTGCCACCGGCCTTGCTTGTCCCTTGATGACTGGACATGAGCTGTGACTCTGCCAAGAAAGAACAGGTGATCCTTCTCCCTTAAGCCTCACAAGCAGCAAGCAAGGGTGGGGGGTGTTGTCCCACTCAGGCACAAGAGAAGTGAAGACACCTCTCTTCTCTCTGCTGACTGCCAAGGGGGTGCAGCAAGAAATAAGCTCTCCCCATCTTTGTTGGAAATCCTATTTCTCTTTCTGAAAATAGAGCCTGTTCTAGCAGAAAGAACCTTATCCATTTATTTGTTCCTGTTCTATCAATAATAGAATTCATAGATGCATTTCCAAAGTGTCAGATGGGAGATTTGGAGCATGTGACAGAATATTGAGGGAACGTGATTTATGCGGGCAGGAGGACACAGCTGGAGGGCTATTTGACTGTAATGACTTGGGGTTTTATTACTTCTCCAAATGAGAAGTGTGAAGATATGAAAGCACCAATTGTTCCCAATTACTTGAGATATTTTCTGTTAATGTCCAACTCCTTTTGGCCATTTTACTGCCAAGTTGAAAAGAAAATTACCAGATTATTGTATAGAATATTAAAGCGAACAAATGGGTCTTTTAAATGGCTTCAAATAATTAAGTGGTTGAAATATGATCATTAGAAATGATATCTGAATTCAATTAGGATAGTCTGTGTCCCATCTCCGATGCTCAGTGGAATGTCAAATAACAAAGTAAATAAATGAATAAATAACCATATAAAAATACAAAATAGCTTTTTATAAATAATAGTTTAGGGCCATAACCAGATATGTAAATTCTACTTGAAAGACATAAATAGCAAGAGAAAAATCACGAAGTGAAACTCTGTTAACTAATTTCTTCTCCGGACAAAAAAATCGTAAGTAGTAAAACAAAACTTAGAGATGTTCTCTATCTACTAGTCTGTGCCCTTCCAATGGACACAATTTTTTTTTTCCGAGACAGAATTTTACCCGTCACCCTTGGTAGAGTGCCTTGGTGCCATAGCTCACAGCAACCTCAAACTCTTGGGTCTCAATAGATCCTCTTGCCTCAGCCTCCCAAGTACCTGGGACTACAGGCATCCACCACAAGACCCGGCTATTTTTAGAGACAGGGTCTTACTCTTATTCATGCTTGTCTCAAACTCCTGAGCTCAGGCAATCCACCTGTCTTGGCCCCCCCAGAGTGCTGGGGTTACAGGTGTGAGCCACCGCGCCCAGCCCTGCACAAAAATTAAAAATGCATTTGGTAGTAGCGGCAGCCTGTTGACCTGTTTAAGAGGGGAGTTGGATTTGGTTCATAGGACCTTGTGTCAATACAGGAATGCTAGAGTTTTTGAACCTGAAGATATTTAAAATTAAGAAGAGACAGAGGGCTCGGTGCCTATAGCTCAACTGGCTAAGGCGCCAGCCATGTACACCTAAGGTGGCGGGTTCGAATCCCCAGCCCGGACCGCCAAACAACAATGACGGCTGCAACCAAAAAATAGCCGGGCGTTGTGGCGGGCGCCTGTGGTCCCAGCTACTTGGGAGGCGGAGGCAACTCACTTGAGCCCAGGAGTTGGAGGTTGCTGCGAGCTGTAATGCCATGGCACTCTACCCAGGGGGACGGCTTGTGGCTCTTTCAAAAAAAAAAAAAAAAAAAAAAAGATCCAGGTAGTAAATAGTTTAGACTTTGGGGGCTATGTAGTCTCTATTGGAACTACTTGATACACACAGTACACAGTATGAAAATGAATGTGTCCCACCTTGGTGCCTATAGCTCAGCAGCTAGAGTGCCAGCCACATACACCAGAGCTGGCGGGTTCAAATGCCAAACAGCAGTGACAACTACAACCAAAAAATAGCTGGGCATTGTGGCAGGTGCCTGTAGTCCCAACTACTTGGGAGGCTGAGGCAAGAAAATCGCTTAAGCCCATGAGTTGGAGGTTGCTGTGAGTTGTAACGCCCCAGCACTCTGCCAAGGGCGACGTAATGAGACTCTGTCTCAAATTAAAAAAAAAAAAGAAAAAGAATGTGTCTGCCTGGGTTCCCATAAAGCTTTATTTATAAAAATAAAATAAATGAATTTGTCCCCAGAGCTATCATTTGCCAACCACTAATATAAGCTGTTAGTAAAATAATTGGACTGTATATGATATGCTTATTGTTCAGGACAGAAAAAGGAGAAATGAGAGAGTAATTGTATTGCACTATAAAAAAATGACCTCTAGAGGTATTGGCCTCAAAAGATGGAAAAAGCTTTAGAAAACAAAAGGATGGATCAGATATTCCAAGTGACGAGACTGACATAAGCAGAGTTAGAAGTCCAAGTGTCTGTGTGGAGGAGACAGAGAAAAGACCACTGGCTTGAAGAATTCTTCCTGAGAAATAACAGGAAGTAAAGTTGGGTAGTAGTTTGCGTGGAGCCGGATTATAGAGGGCCTAGAAGGGAAGGCAGAGGAATTTGGATTCGATGGTGGAGACAAAGAGGCTTTCTAAATTACTGAGTGAGGTGTAATGTGTTGAAAGTGGTGGTTTAGGAAGGTTATTCTGCTGAGTACAAGAGAAATTAGAGAAGAGAGTTTGTGGGACCGCAGCCAACAGTCCAGACAAAGGTGAGGGGGTCAGAGACAGGGTGGGGACGGTAGGAGTCAGGAGACATCTGAGAGTCACTGAAGGAACCATTCTTGAGTCTTCTGATGACTGAATGTGAGAGAGGCAGGAAAAGGCAGTGACAGAGGTGACTCTATAAGTTATAGTCCTCAAGTTTAGAAAAGGGTGAGTGGGTAAACGCTGGGTCTCAGCAGTAATATTTGGGTTTGAATTTCTTGTGAATGAAGAACTAAGGGGAAGTATTCTATAGAAATAAGGAATATGCATTGGAGTCCATGAGACACCATAGTTTCTCTCAGGGAGGAAGGTTGGGGAGAAATGGGCAGAGAGAAAGACAAGGACTGGGGCCGAGGACTGACTTTGGGAGTTTGAAGATGAGTCAGTAAACAGAGAGGTAGTCTGAGAGACCAGAGAGGAACTAAGAATGAATAATATCCCTGAAAAAGGAAGAAGTTCCTGTCTCGAGGAGGGGGAGGACTCAGATCATTCATTGAATTAGAAAACTCTGCTGTGTCACTTTTCTGTCTCCTGTCACACCTGTCCTTTGGTTCAGAATCCTCTCCCACCCTATCTGCCTCTTTTTTCTTCTTTAAGTGTCCATGACTCTAAAATCTTTCTCCCCAGGACAGGTTTTTTGTTTGCTTGTTTTTGAGACAAAGTGTCACTTTGTCATCCTCAGTAGAGTACCATGGTGTCACAGCTCACAGTAATCTCAAACTCTTGAGCTAAAGTGATTCTCTTGCCTCAGCCTCCCAAGTAGTTGGGACTACAGGCGCCTGCCACAACATCCAGCTATTTTTAGGGATGGGGGTTTTTCTCTGGCTCAGGCTGGTCTGGAACCTGTGAGCTCAGGCAGTCCACCCACCTCAGTCTCCCAGAGTGCTAGGATTACAGGCTTGAGTCACTGTACCTGGCCCCCAAGACAGGTTTTAGGCCTTCTTTCCTCTGCTCTGTTGAACTGTGCACAGACGGCTAATTTCTATCGTGTTTCCTGCAGTGTCCAGTAATCAAGCATAGCATTTGCCCAGGTTTCCCTAATGATAAGAATCACCTGGTGTGTTCAGTGAATGCAGTACAAGACCAAACGTCTCTCACTTGAATCTTTTGGTTAAGTAGTCTGAGTTGGAGCCCAGAAATCTTTAAAAACTCATTCCAGGTGATCTTATCTTTAGAGAGGTTTGGTACACAGTAAGTAGTCTGATATAAAGTAAGGTGCTTGTTCTGGCCTTCAATTAACATATGTTCGTTTATTTATGAAATACATATTCAGGGCTTTTTATGTGCCAGACATATGTTGTTGCCTTTGAGGAGATGGTGGAAAGTGAGACATCAGAGTGGGTTGTATGGACCTGTGACAGACCTGCACAAGGTCGTATGGCAGTGGCAACCAGGGGGCTACCTTAGTTTGGAGTCAGGGCAAGGCTCTCTGGGAAGGTAACTTTTATGCTGAGGTCTGAATGAGAAGGAGCCAGATGTGAAGATCCATCTGTTTCAGACAGAGATGGCCAGTCCACAGGGGCTAACATGGGAGTGAGCATGGGGTATTTGAGAACAGGAAGAAGGTTGGTGTGGAAGGATCTGGAGAGAGAAGAGAGAGTGGTAGGAGATGAAGTCAGAGAAGTGGATAGCTTTTAGACATGATCTAAAGTTGGATTTTTTTTTTTGCAGTTTTTGGCCGGGGCTGGGTTTGAACCCACCACCTCTGGCATATGGGGCTGGTGCCCGACTCCTTTGAGCCATAAGTGCCACCCTGGATTTTATCTTAAGCATGTTGGGAGACCAATGGAGGGTTTAATCAAAATTACTAAGACTAGGTTTATATTTTAGAAGAATCTGCTTGCTTGAGCAACATGGGTTATGGGGTGAAGGTGACAGGAATGGGAGCACTCTGAACAGCGTGAGCCCAGAAGAGTGGCCAGCTTTGCAAAGTGTCATTGGTGTTGTCTGGGTTGTTAATTGATGCAATGTAGGTAATGAATACAAGAGATGAAATGGGGGGCTTCTGATGGTACCCTTTCTTGGAGTGGGTTTAGCAGGGAGGAAATATAAAACATGTTTTCTATTTGAACATGTTGTCTTTGAGGGGTCTGTTAGATCAGGTGGAGATGTTAAGTCAAGAGTTAATCTCTACCACTTGAGTTCAGGGAAGCACTTGTGCCAGTGATAAGATTTGGGGAATCTCTGATCATATATGGTATTCAGGGCCATGAGCTTATTGATCTTATCTGGGGAGAGAGTATAGATGGGGAGGAGAGGGCCTGGGATACAGCCCATGGCGTTGTCCAGCATACAGAGATTACGAGAAGGGAAGGGGCTCTGAGGAACAGTAGCCATGAGAGAGCAGGAGAATCATGAGAGGAGGAAAGAAGTGCTTGAAGAGGTGGTGGTTGATTACATCTTGTGCTATGATGTAAGTGTATAATATTGCATGTGTATGAATATTAAGTTTTCGGTGACCTATCTGTTTCTCTGTTAGACCATAAATTCTTTGAAGATAGAGCCTCTTCATGTGTCTTGACCACTTAGCACACAGAATTTCAAGTTCATTTGCAATGCAGATTCTAGAGCCAAATTGCCAAGTCCTGGCCTTACTAGGTAGTAACTATGTAATATAAGGCTGGGCGTAGTGGCTCATACCTATAATCCTAGCACTCTAGGAGGCCAAGGCAGGTGGATAGTTTGAGCTCATGAGTTTGAGACCAACCTGAGCAAAATGCGAGACCTCTGTCTTTACTAAAAATAGAAAAACCAAGGCAAAAGGATTGCTTGAGCCCAAGAGTTGGAGGTTGCTGTGAGCTATGACACCATAGCACTCTGCCTAGGATGATAGCTTGAGACTCTGTCTCAAAAAACAAAAAACAAACAAAAAAGCTACATAATATGCCTCAGTTTCCTCAGCTGTTAAAACTGGGATACTAGTAGTGTCAGCCTCACAGGATTATCTTGGAGACATGTGCAGCCCCTAGAAAGGTACCAGGTACATAGTAAAGGCCTCGTGAACGTGGACTTCGAGGCACAGTTAGCCAATCGCTAAAGCTGCCCTTTAAGCCACAGGTGCCACCCTATTTCTAAGCGTTTTTAAAAAGTATACAGATAGTCCCTGAGTTACAAATATCCTACTGACATACAACTTGTACTTACGAACAGAGGTTGTTACAAGTAAAATAAATGTACCTGTTCCAACTTACATATAAATTCAACTTAAAAACAAACCTATCTCATTTGTAATCCAGGAACAGCCTGTTTATTTTTCACATTTTAATATGCTAACACTCTTCTAAGGTAGGTAAGGAAATAGATTTATAAGTAGAAAACTGAAGTGTAGAAAGACTATGATTTTCCCAATATCTAATTTTTAAAAATACAGTTTAGATGGGCACTTGTACTATATAAATGCTGTATTTTTGCACATTTAAATGAAACAAAAGTTTTGTGAAATAGTAATTATTACCCTTGCTACATGTCATTTTTCCATTCAGATATTTTTTATTGTATTCTGTCCCATTTTCTGATTTTTAAAAAATGCTGTTGATGGCCCATTTTGCATTTTAAATAACAATTGTATTTCATGCACATTTAAGGCAGATTGGAAAATGGAGTGGAGCATCAATATTTCTACGACCTTAAAAATAATCATAGTTAGTGAATTTCCTTCTTTCTGTTTTTTTTTTTTTTTTGAAACAGACTCTTACCTTGTCACCCTGGGAGGAGTGCTGTAGTGTCATAGCTCACAGGAACCTCAAACTCTTGGGCTTAAGTGATCCTCTTGCATCAACCTCCAGAGTAGCTGGGCCTACAGGCACCCGCCACAATGCCCAGCTATTTTTAGAGATGGTGTCTCACTCTTGCTCAGGCTGTTCTCAAACCTGTGAGCTCAGGTAATCTACCCGTCTGGGCCTCCCTGAGTACAAGATTACAGGTCTGAGCCACCGGGCCTGACCACAGTTAGTGTATTTTCAGATTTTTTTTCTTCTGTGCTTCTTTGTAAGAGGCCTTGAGAATTTAATCTGTGTACATTAAGAACCTTTAACGGTTTTAAGTAGGAGTGTATTATAACCAGACTCCTGTTATGGGTGTGAATAAAGCAAGAAGACTGGTTCACAAAGTGAAGGAGAGAGTTCCAGCCAGGACAGCGGCTAGAGCAGCGGTTCTCAACCTGTGGGTCAGGAGCCCTTTGTAACAATGAAAATATATCCTGCATATCAGATATTTACATTAAGATTCATAACAGTAGCAAAAATACAGTTATGAAGTAGCAATGAAAATAATTTTATGGTTGGGGGTCACCACAACTATATTATATTATATTAAAGGGAGGAACTATATTAAAGGGTTGTAGCATTAGGAGGCATTAGGAAGGTTGAGAACTACTGGGGTAGGAGGATAAGGAGGAGGAAGATTGAAAGTAAACAAGGTAATACTTGGATTAAGGGATAATAGGTGAATTTAGTTCTTTATACTTGGTTGTATTTACCAAGTTTTCTACAGTGAGTATATTCTGTTATTTTCTTTAAAAAAAATCTTAAATTCAAGTTGTGGGGACAAGGGAAGGGGAGGAAGGGATGAGATTGGTGTGCTCCTACTTAATGGGCACAATGTAAGGGTATGCGGCAAGCCCTTTGGGTGCGGGACACAACTACAAGAGGGACTCTACCTAACAACTGCAAATGTTGTAACCTAGTTGTTTGTACCTTCACATTAACCTGAAATTAAAAATATATAAGTATATTTAAATATAAATGTATATTTAATTAAATATATGCATATATAAAATATATATGTTTTTATCTATATCATATATATATTTTAAATAGAGACAAAGACTGCCTTTGAATTTGACGCTCATGGTGCTTTCTACCTGAAAGAGTAGTGCCAGTGAAGAGCAGGAGGTAGAGGATAGTGGATTGAATGGTGAGTAGGAGGCAAAACGTGAAGGAGTGGAGACAGCAGGTCTAGACTACTCTTAGAGGAAGCTTGTGTGAGAAGAGAAATTGAAGGAATTTCTTCCTAAAGGCCTGCATTTTCTCTGAGCCAGGAGAAGCAAGGCCATCTACTGAGATAAATGGAGCTTGGCGAGGTTGTCGGGAGAAGTCAGGCTCATTTTCCAAATAAACTATGTGTGCATTGTTCTCTGTGTCCCATACATAATTGAAACATTGGCTGAGATTTATGTTGTAGGTATTGTCCTAAATGTAATATATATTTTATACTTTATTTCATTAATCCTCATGACAGTACTTTGTGGTAAGTACTATTATTATTCTCTTTTATAAAGGGAAAAACTAAGGCTTAAAGCTAATTAACTCACTTAAGGTCATATGTGGAGCCAGGAGCAAATCCAGTCTGTCGTGATTATTTCAGATTTTTTAAATGTAATAGAATGAATAATATTAAAATGAATGTTCAAACGTTAAATGAAAATATATTAGTGGGTACTTAAAAATACAATACCTTAATATATTAAAATAATTCAATAGCTTATTGTTCCCCAATTATAGATTCTTAGATTGTATTTGAAAATCAAGACAGCCTTAATCTTTTATTTTTTTAAGCAGCACTTATATCAACAATATAGAACATAGACAGAAATGAAAGCCCTGTCTTAGTTGATTCCTGCTGCTAAATAAAATGCCCTAGATTGGGTAATTTATAAACAGCAGAGATTGATTTCTCACAGCTCTGGAGGCAGATTGAGGAGCCAGCAGTTGAAGGGAAGTTCCCTTCAACTTCTTTTATAAGGGCACTAATCCTATTCACAAGGGAGGTGCTCTCATGGCTTAATCACCTCCTACAGGCTCTGTGTCTTAATTCCTTCATATTTTGGGTTAGGTCTCAACATATGAATTTAGGGGAGATACCTGCATTCAGACACAGAAGCCTCCAACATTAACTATTTTATTTAATATTTGATTATAAATATAGTATATGCTCACGGTAAATAAAATCAAACTCTGCAAAAAGCTAAAATATGAAAAGTAAAATTGTGCCCCCAACTGCCCTCTAGCCTTCTCCCTAGTAATAATTAAGCTTTTTGAGTATATAATGTTTTGTAACATAAATTGTATCCTATTATACATAGTATTGTATGCTTTGCTTTTTTCCTCCTAGCAACCATTCATTATTTAATAAAGGGCTTTCTGATCATTTTTCATGACAACAATATTGTATTATGTGGGTCTACCATCATTTACCGAGTCTCCTATTGATGAATATTTAGGGTGCATATATTATGAATTGCCATAATAACAATCTACATAGTTGATAATTTTTTGTAAGTGTGTATCTTCCCTGGTTTATCCTTTGTCTTTTGACATTGTTTGTGGTGTATTTTTCTGTTTAAGAGTTTGTAATTCTTTATATTCCTAATTACATTAGTCTTGGGTAGTTCTGGGTTTTGAAGTCAAGCTGAACTAACTTTAAAATGATTTTATTTTAGGCTGATACCATGTTAAAGATGGGCTTTCAACAGCAAGTGCTTGACATTTTGGAAAACATTCCAGATGATTGTCAGACCCTTTTGGTTTCAGCCACAATTCCAACTAGCATAGAACAACTAGCAAACCAGCTTCTTCATAATCCTGTGAGAATTATAGCTGGAGAAAAGAACCTACCTTGTGCCAACGTGCGTCAGATAATTTTGTGGGTGGAAGATCCAGCCAAAAAGAAAAAATTATTTGAAATCTTAAATGTGAGTAGTAAAGCAATTAGCCTTGTTTTATAGATTGTGTTTGTATTTTTCAGCGCTCTTAAGAGAATGATTTTTAGATGCATCTTTCAGGGAATTTGGTGTAGGTATTGAACAATGAATTGCTTTACCTGCCTCAGAGTTCTGTAAGGATCAAACAAAGTGTTATTTGTGAAAACATACTGGGTAGATGGAGGGGTTAGGTTTTCTTTTCTTTTTTTTTTTTTTGAGACAGAGTCTCTTTATGTCGCCTTCAGTAGAATGCCATGGTGTGACGTCTCACAGCAACCTCACACTCTTGGGCTTAAGCGATTCTCTTGCCTCAGTTTCCCAAGTAGCTGGGACTACAGGTACCCACCACAATGCCCGGCTGTTTTTTTGTTGTAGTTTTCGTTGTTTAGCTGGCCCAGGCTGGGCTTGAACCCACCAGCCTCAGTGCATGTGGCTGGCACCGTAACCACTGTGCTATAGGCACCCAGCCGATTTTCTTTTTCTTATTATAGAAAGATATTTAAGTACTAAGATTATTCCTAAAGAATACTTTTTCTTGGCTCGGCGCCTATAGCTCAACCGGCTAAGGTGCTAGCCACGTACACCTAAGGTGGTGGGTTCAAATCCCCAGCCCGGGCCCGCCAAACAACAATGACGGCTGCAAATCTTTCTAAGAGTAGAATGTGAACGTTTTAAAGCAATAACTGAGAAAATGACATGAAGGCTGTGTTGACCAGTTTGATGGAAGTATTTCGGAATGCAGGTGAAAACCCCACACTGTACCCCAGAAGTGCATTAATGTACATGGTTAACATTCAATAAAAAAAAAAAAAAGCTCCAGCCTCCACTTTGTTCTCTGGAGTACTTTCCAGGGTAACTTGGACTGGGCTGCAGCCCTCACCCTTAGCCCAAATAAACTCTCTACCTATATTAATTTGTCTCAGTTTCTTCCTTTATGTCAACATCACAATCTACAATTGAAATGTAATTCTTCTGTGCTGTAAGATATATTTGAAAGATTTTTTTAAAATTTGTCTTTGAAACTCTAGTTGTTAATAATACATTTCATTGCTTCTTGGCTGTGATTTATTTTATTTTATTTTATTTTATTTTGTTTTGAGACAGAGACTCAAGTTGTCACCCTGGGTAGAGTGCCGTGACATCACAGCTCACAGCAAACTCCAACTCCTGGGCTCAAACGATCCTTCTGCCTCCACCTCCCAAGTAGCTGGGACTACAGGTGCCTGCCACAACACCCAGCTATTTTTTGGTTGCAGCTGTCATTGTTGTTTGGTGGGCCCAGGCTGGATTTGAATCCACCAGCTCAGATGTATGTGGCTGTCACCTTAGCCACTTGAGCCACAGGTGCTAAGCCTTGGCTGTGATTTATTGACAATTACTGCGCACCTCTGCAGGCTCACTCCACATCTTCATGAGGCTGGGACAAGAGGACAGATAGAGGCTGATCCCACATCTATATGGGCCTTGAATGCATGGCTGTGGACATCCCAGCCCTCCCTTCTAAGCTCATCCATCCTGCCCCTTAAACAGCTCCCCCTACACCCTACTCTATCTCAGGTCCAGAGGCAAGCATTCTAGCAGTGTGGTCTGCCTGTGGGGGCACCCAGGGAGGAGGCCTGAATAGTTCCTGGAAAAAGGCTTAGGGTTTGGGGGTAAGGACCCTCAATACCCAGTGTGGACTTCAGGTGAGCCTGTGCCCTTGGCCACTCCAGGGAAGTGGCTCTGCTGGAGGTAGTAGACCAGAATGGAGTACTCAGAGGCATGGAGCCCTGGGCATAGACGCACAAATGCTCACTTTTAAGGGTTGTCTTTATCCTCAGTGATCCTCGCAAAGTAGGAAAATCTAACCCAGCAATTGTTTTCAAGATAGCTTTAAGGCTCGGCGCCTGTAGCTCAAGCAGCTAGGGCACCAGCCACATACACGGGAGCTGGCGGGTTCAAATGCAGCCCAGGCTGCCAAACAACAATGATGACAACTACAAAGAAAAAAAAATGTAGCCAGGCATTGTGGCTGGCACCTATAGTCCCAGCTACTTGGGAGGCTGAGGCAAGAGAATCGCTTAAGCCCAAGAGTTGGAGGTTGCTGTGAGCTGTGATGCCACAGCACTCTACCCAGGGTAACAGCTTGAGATTCTGTCTCAAAAAAAAAAAAAAAACGATAGCTGTAAGTCAGTACTCAATTTAATGGAGTAATGGAATGGACATAAAATCAGCTTAGCCCATATAATGTTTTTCTGGCCCCTGACTTTGTGGGGACTCTCGAGATGCTCAGTGCTATGTCTAATGGATGTGGCGGCCTGGCTAAGACCCAAATGGGCAGCTAATGCTGCTTTCTAGGCAAGGAGTGGGAGCAGAGGCTGAACCAGCTCCTCTAGGGTTTTGCCAAATGCTACTTAGGGCACTACCTGCTTCTAAACTGCTTCTTTCCTGATGGGCCACAAGCACCACACAAAGAGCCACAGTACATCACCCTCTTCTGCCTGCCTTTCCCTGCCTGCCTATCAGTGTGGGAGAGTTGAGGGAAGCAGGAATCTGGGAAGGAGGTGCTCCTGGCTGGCTGGGTGGGACCTATCTAGAGAGGCCATAGTCCAACCTGGACTTGGGTGGGGGTGGGGGGAATACCCGGCTCTCCCTTAGGCTGGCTCGCCTTCCCAGAGGGCAACACAGGAGTCACTTCTCCCTGGGGCTTCCATCATGCCTGAAAAATTCCCTTCTGCCTCCTGTTTTGTCATCACTGGAAACCTCTCTCAGCAGCCCAGATTTGTGCCTTTGAACTTTTCAGGACTTCCAATACTAGACATTCAAGGAGTAGCTTCTTTATACTCCCAACGCCACGCTTAGACTCTTAGTCAATCTTCTTCCCGCACTTTTCCCCATTAGTTTAACTGCTCACTTCTCCCTCAACCCCCAGATCACACATTTAGACCTGATAACAAAGGGTTTCATCCTTGAAAGAAACTGTTTCAAGATCTTGATTTTTCATGAGCTCACTGGGAGGGATCTTGAGCACGAGCACACTGGCCCCACCTGGGAGAGGGTCTCCTCCCAGCGGCTCACACTCCTTCAGGTTCAGTGAACTCAAACTCTCTGCTCTGTGTCTCCTCAGGCTGCTTTTCCCAGCACTTTGGCCAGTCCTCCTGGAAGGACCTCAGGAGACAGAAGGAAACAAAAGACTTTGCTCTGGACTGGTCCCAGTCCTGTGACCAGATACGCTTATAACTCTGTTGGGGCTCACGATACAAGGTAACCTACCACTGTGGGTTGAATTGTCCCCCCCCCCCCAAAAAAAAAACCCAATATGTTGAAGTCCTAACCACCAGCACTTCAGAGTGTGACCTGATTTGGGTGTAGGGTCTTTATAGAAATGATTAAGGCAAAGGGAGGTCATTAGAATGGCCCCAATGCAATATGTCTGGTGTCCCTATAAATAAAGAAAATCTGGAAACAGGAGCAGACAGGCATAGAGGGGAGGTGAATTAAAGACACAGGGAGGAGACGGCATCTACAAGCCAGGGAGAGAGGCCTGGAACATATTCTCCCTCACAGCCTCTGGCAGAGCCAACCCACCAACACCTCAACCTTGGACTTCCAGCCTCCAGAACTGGGGGATGATAAACATCTGCTATTTGAACCCCCCAGTCATAGTATGTACTTTGTCACGGCCACTCTAGGAACAAATCCTACTGCCTTGTTGACTTTCCAGAATGAGATAGCCACGTGGAAGTGCTATGTAAAGGGCAAGTGCTACTGATTCATTCATGTTATAAACAATCGTTGAGCACCAACAGTATGCCGGGGAATGTGCCTGAGTGCTAGGGGTCAACCTGACTAACTGTAACAAAGTCCTTTATTTGCTTCCTTTATGTAACTTATTTTCACAGTCACCTTGTAAGGAGAATCCATCCCAGACTGTGACCCTCCTCACAGCTCCTAGAGGTATACAATGAATACCGAAAGAATCAATTTAATATGGATTTGTCCTAGCCACAATTATTCGATGTGCAAGTCTCTGTGTGGGCATGCTGAATAGTTTATAGTCTTCAGCAACATCCAGAAAAATTAAACATAGTTTGAGTCCAAAATAATCTTATTTATTTCTCACTGAAACCGGCTTGGCCTGCTCTGTAGGGAGTAAGTAGGATATCGAGCCTGAAGTGATGGCATTTTGTCTGCTTTCATGGCCCCCTCCCACCTTGCATGGGTGCAGGTCAGGACTTTGGAGAACGTTGGGAGGTGAGGTGACATTTTCTAGGGGTAGCCAACGGAAGATAAAAGGCATTTCCTGCAGAATCCTTATAATTCTAACAACCCTGTGGGACACTTTAAACTTTGAAGAGTTTTACATTATTCAAAAGAAAGAGAGAAGAGAGAGAAGGGCAAAGAGGAAGGGGGCAGGGGAGGGAGAGAGGAATCAGGGGAGAGGGAGAAAGAAAGCAAAGAGGAAAGAAAGAAAATGAATATATTTGGGGTGAAATCAGTCCCTGCAATGTGTGGACATCGTGTGATGCTGGGCAGAAGGGTTTTCAGCACGACAAGAACAAGAATGCCAAGTGTATAAATTATAATGCCGTCTTTCCCCTGCAAACAGTGAGTAATTATAGATGCCAAGCGTCTCAGTGGAAATCTGCTGGGCATATGGCCCCTTTTTGCCTTCATGCCACTTTTCTTTGCTCTTCCAAGGTCCAAAGAAACCAGCATGAATTAGCACCCGGCCACAATATGCTGACCTGTGAGAAATAAATGAGGGCCCATTTTCAAGTTCCGGGGGGGGCACACTTCTGTGTTTGATTCAAAACACATTGACTAAGTGCCTAAAATATGCCAGCTCCCATGGGAATATGGGAAAGGCCTGTCACACGCAGAATGTATGGCCTAGCCTGACAATCTAGCTCCATAGCCATTTACTGAGAGACTACTATATGCCAGGCACTGAGCTAGGTTGAAGGTGAAGGTGGGAGCATTAAGATGAATATTCCAATCTACCTGTCACCAAGGGGACTATAGATTCATGAGAAAAGAGATTCATAAAGAACTACATATTTTCTTTATAAAAGAGCCATAATTCTGACGCCCACTTTGCAGATATGACATCTGTGGCATAGAGTTTCAGTCATTTCTCTGCAGCTGAGGGTAGGAAGTGGAGGAGACAGGTGTGAACCTAGCCCAGCTTTGTGCACTGGGCTAAAGTGATAAGAGGGAAGGGGAGTAGACAGGTAAGCAGACCACAAGAGTGCAGGAGAGGACACAGAAAATGCTTCCTAGGGGTACTGAGATATTGTCCATGGAATACAGCCAAAGAAGACACTCCAACGGGAAGGCTAGGGGAGTCATCTGGAATGGGGTGGAATTTGAAGGATTTCAATAGGTGAAAAAGTTAGGGGAAGGACAGTCAGGTTCAGGCAATAGCAGAGGCCCCATAGGGGTAGGGTTGATGGGGTAGGGGTGCAGAGGGAGCACAGGGGAGATTTCAGAGGGCCCTACCGGCACACTGAAGAGTTGGGATTTTCTTGTTGGTGCCACTGAAGGTCTCTGAGAAAGGATGTGACATGAGCCAGCTTATGTTTGAGGATGGTCACTGTCAACAGCAGGTAGAATTCATCAGAGAAAAGAATCAGGTAAGAAACCAGTGGAGATCTGGGCCCATTTAAAAATTATTGATACTGTAATTCTTTCTTATGGGGAGTAAGAATATCAAGCCAGGACACTGACCAAGGAGACTGGGGCTGGGCCACAGAACAAAGGCAGAGGGTCTACTCAAGGCAACCAGCAGGAGACAGATTCAGAGAGAGAGTTCAAGGCAAGGCCCTCAGAAGTCACCCAGAATTAGGTTACAGAATCCATACCCAGCATCTCAAAAGAAAATAGGGAAGACCCAGGGAAGAGTCAGATAAGCATTGCTGGAAGGCAATCCTGGGCAAGAACCCATATAGCTTTTGCCTTCTGTTTGCTGGTGCAACTTGGAGTGGGTGGTTTGAGGGAGGAGTCCAATCAGGAATCCAATATAGAGGGAGAGAGAGGATTCACACAAGGCAGGGAACTGGAAAGGTCAACTGTCACTATGATACAGGGACAGAGGATTAAACAGGAAAAACAACTTCCTCAGTAGAAGCATCCATGGGATCCACAGAGTGCCTGTGTAAGCAAGTTAAGGGTTACAAATGAAGGGTTATAAATGAAATTCATTTATAAATTTATGGTTTAGTATGATCACATTTGTGTCAATTAAAAAATACATACATGCGAAAAAACTGCAAGAATATGCACAACATGAGAACAATCGTCTTTAGAAGACAAGATTATGGGCTCGGCGCCTATAGCTCAACCGGCTAAGGCACCAGCCACGTACACCTAAGGTGGTGGGTTCGAATCCCCAGCCCGGACCCGCCAAACAACAACGACGGCTGCAACCAAAAAAATGGCCGGGCGTTGTGGCGGGCGCCTGTGGTCCCAGCTACTTGGGAGGCGGAGGCAGGAGACTTGCTTGAGCCCAGGAGTCGGAGGTTGCTGTGACCTATAATGCCATGGCAATCTACCCTGGGGTACAGATTTAGGATCTTTCTCAAAAAAAAAAAAAAAAAAGAAGAAGAAGACAGGATTATGAATTTTTTCTTTTTGGAGTTTTTGGCTGGGGACTGGGTTTGAACCCACCACCTCCAGCATATGGGGCTGTCACCCTATTCCTTTGAACCACGGCCACCGTCCAGGATTATGAATTTTTTAAACATCTTTCTCTTATTTGCCTGTGCTTGTTAAGATGCAAGCAGTGAGGTTTTTCTTATTTTTTTTTTTGAGACAGAGTCTCACTGTGTTGCCCTTGGTAGAGTGCCATGGCATTACAGCTCACAACAACCTCAAATTTGGGGGCTTAAGCAATTCTCCTGCCTCAGCCTTCCAAGCAGATGGGACAACAGGCACCCGCCACAACACCTGGAAAAAATACATATATATTAAATAAATATTAAATATAATATTAATATTAAATAGCTTGTTTATTTGATAATTAATTAATTAATAATCAATAATAGATGATGTATTAATGAACATAACCAATAATATTAATAATTAATTATTCATAAGTGTTATTAATAATATTAATTATTATTAACGATATTGATATTAATAATTAATATTGATAATATCAATTATATAATTAATATTATAATATTTACAATAATATTTACAATTATAATTATATTATTAATTATATTTACAATTATAATTATATTATTAATATAATATTA
>CAUYTI010069697.1:0-68300 GCA_963575145.1 Galago senegalensis
ACAGGCGCCCGCCACAACGCCCGGCTATTTTTTGGTTGCAGCCGTCATTGTTGTTTGGCGGGTCCGGGCTGGGGATTCGAACCTGCCACCTTAGGTGTACGTGGCTGGCGCCTTAGCCGGTTGAGCTATAGGTGCCGAGCCCCCTTCAATTCATTTTCCATGCAGCAACGCAGAAATCTTAACATGTCTCTTCTCTGTGTACAGCCCTCCTATGGCTCTTCAGCTCACTTAGAAGGAAACCCAAGTTCATTCCTAGGTCTCCAAGGCCCTCTGCTCTGGCCATGCCTCCCTGTCCAGCTTCCCTGCAGGCCACACTCTGGCTTTCCCTCTTCCCCTGAATACCCAGCTCCTCCCACCCAGGACCCTGCACCGTGCCCTCCTCCTGGGGCACTCTGCAGCCTGGTCCAGCTCTGGCGGTCTTCCTCATGAAGCAAGTCTCTCAGGACTTCCCCGCCCTGTCACTTTATCCCATGTCATTCACCTTGTTCCATTGTCCTGTGACACTTAGCCAATGTCATTTTGTTCATGGACTTGTTTCCTTGTACACTGTCTGACTCTCCCCCATTTCCTCATATGTGCTCCATGAAGGGAAGGACCCTGCTGGTCTCCTTCCTACTGTACCCCAGCCCCTGGATTCATGGCTGACTCATCGTAGGTATTCAAAAAGCATTTGTTGAATGTGAACATTGGCTTAATAAATGTGGCACTGGACCTACAAAAAAAATCAGCCAATGTGTGGTTCATCCTCCTCATTTTAGGAGGGGAACTGAGGAAGAGAAAAGGAAATGACTTCCCCTAGGGCGGGAGGATGAGGAACTGGAATGTCTAACCCTGCCTTACACCAAAGACGCCTTGGAAATCTTCAGGGGTCCATAGATGCATTTTATATATAATTCATTTGATATGCATTTTATATATAAGTTTGCAGGTTTTTGTGATTTTTTTTTTCCCCCTTCCCAGAATTGTCTTCTCTGTAAATCAAGGCTTGGTTTTATGGCAATACCCTCTGGTAGGGGGAGGCTCAGTAGGACCAGGTCTGTGACTCTGAGAGGAGCTGAGACAGCAAAGAGGGTAGAAAGTTTGGCCCCCAGTAGTGCAAAGGGGAGGCCTTACAGTCACTGCCGGAACTCTGAGTCTGAGCTAGGCTCCAGACAGTAAGGGGAAGTCAGAAGCAGGTGCCAGGGAAGGCTCACCCAGCTGCCTGTCAGAACCTGCTGCTCTCCTACTCCAGCCCTCTCCTACCTCAGGCTGAAGCACAGCCTACTGCCCCGAACAGACCCTGCATCTTCCAACTCCTTGGCTTGCTGGTTCTCTCTCCTCTGCCTGGACTGCCCGTTCCACCCCAACCCCCGTCACCCCATTGAAATCCTGTTCCAGCCCAGGTTCAGTTTCTCTCATGAGCCTTTCCTGATTGTCTTGGCCTATGGCAGTTGTTCCCTCAGTCTGCAGAGGAACATCTCCATTTGGTTGGGGGAATTATTGGTGGACATACTTCTCTTTCTCACTAGCTTGTTGGTATTTCCAGGGCAGAGACCCTGCCATGCCATTCTGTGACCCTCCTCAGCAATTCCTGATATGGTGCTGGCTTATTGCAATTGCTCAGCCAGTATTTCTTTGCTCTTTGGTTGGGTTGGAAGGGCAGGTAGATGAAAGAGCAGATGGGCTAGGGGGAGGTAGGTGGGTGGGTGGTAGGGCAGGGGTGAACAAGGATGATGGGGCCCTAGAGGTGGGTGTTTGGTGATGGTGGTCAGGTGGGTAGGTGTGTGCATGAGAAAACACATGGCTGGAATGGGAGGGGTCAGCTGCTTGGCAGTAGAGTGTCTGCCTGGCCCAGTGAATGACAGGTGACTGGGCACAAGAACGAAAAATAGGATGTGCAGGGTCCCATTCTCCCCAGACAGATGATAGTTGACTGGATTTTCATCTAGATCTTTCAAGCTGTGTGGTTTAATTCTTTCTATTGAAACTTTTTTCATCAAAATGGTAAGGATGGCACCAAGAGCTCCTTAGAAGTGAAGGGGAAATGATACCAGGGACTTGTGGGTGTAATTGGTCTTATTTGTGAGTCTTTCCCTCCTTAAAACTAAGTAATTCTGTAGGGAATTGAGTAGCTGAGAAAAATTTCCTTATGACTGTCCTTTGAGGGTTATTACCTAAGAATCCCAGGACCAAAAATAAAAAGGCCCTTGGCAAGTTCATCTGCTTCCTTCAGTCAGAACCATGCTCACCTTTCACATGCCTGGTCACCCCCAAAGAGGGAGGCCCCCATGTCCTGCCCTGGAACCATGGGTAAAAAGTCTAACCCAATGATTCTCATCTGAGGTGACTTTGGCCCTCAGGGGACATGTGGTGATGTTGGGAAATGTTTGTGGTTGTCAAACTGGGGATGGTGTTACTGACATGTGGCAGGGGGCTAGGGATGCTGTCAACACCCTGCCATCCAGGACAGCCTTGGACACAGAAGTATCTGGCCAAAATATCAATGATGCTGAAGTGGAGAATCCCTGATTAAATCCCTGTAGCCATAGTAGAAATTTAATAGTCACAGAAAATGAACTATTTTTAAAATCAAAAATTTGAGGCTCAGTGCCTGTAGCTCAGTGCCTGTAGGTGTTGGCCTGGGCCTGCCAAAGAACAATGACAACTACAACCAAAAAATAGCCAGGAGTTGTGGTGGGTGCCTTAGTCCTAGCTACTTGGGAAGCTGAAGCAAGAGAATCACTTAAGCCCAAGAGTTTGAGGTTGCTGTGAGTTGTGACACCACGGCATTCTACCGAGGACAACACAGTGAGACTCCATCTCAAAAAAAAAAAAAAAAATTGAAAATTCGGGATAGTTGCCTTAAAAAGTAAAAAGCAAAATTAATTTCAATAATATGTCTCATTTACCCCAGCATATCTAAAATATTACCATTTCAACATGTAACCAGAATACATAATTTTTTTTGTTGTTTGTTTGTCTTTTGAGACACCTAGGGTAGAAGGCTGTGGTGTCATAACTCACAGCAAACACCTTTTCTGTCATCCTGGGTAGGGGGCTGTGGTGTCATAGCTCACAGCAAACTCAAACTGTTGGGCTTGAGCAATCCTACCTCAGCCTTTTGAGTAGCTGGGACTACAGGTGCCTAATTTTTCTATTTTTGGTAGAGACGGGGTCTTGCTTTTGCTTGGGCTGGTCTTTAACTCCTGATTTCAAGCAATCTTCCCACCTCAGCCTCCTACAGTGCTAGGATTACAGGTGGGAGCCACCTCACCTGGCCACATAATTCTTAATAAGAGCTTTTACTGGTCCTTGAAATCCAGCATGTATTTCAAACTTAGAGCACGTCTCTCTTCAGAACAGCCACATTTCCAGCGTTCCATAGCTGCCTGTCGCCAGTGTGGGCCTGGGGGACCTTCAGTTTGTTCTCTCAGCCCCATAGGAGCCTGGCTTGGGAGGGTTGGGGTCTCTTCCCAGCAGCGCTGACCATCCCCTCCCCTTCCTTCCCAGCCTAGCTCGGCAGCGGACTCTGGAGGATGAAGAGGAGCAGGAACGAGAGCGCAGGAGGCGGCACCGCAACCTGAGCTCTACTACGGAGGATGAGTCTCCCAGGCCCACACAGAATGGAGACCGGCCTGCTGCTGAGAGGTGCTGGGGCAGGGTGGGGGCCAGGGCATTATATCTTAACCTGGGCAGGGGGGACGGACTTAGCTGCTCTGGACAGACTAAGTATGGCGTGTACAGCCAGTCTAGGGAATGAGACTGAGGGTGTGAAGATGGACTCCAGGTCTCTCACTTCCCCAGACCCCTGCTCAGCACTGCCAGCTTCCACCCTTGTCGTAGCAGTGAGTGCTGCTGTATGTTGGGATCATCCGAGAGCCAGTACTTTGCCAGACATTTTATAGACACAGCTCACTTAATCCTCCCAATACCTCTGAGAGAGCAATTTTGCTAACTCATTTTACAGATGGAGAAAGTGAGTTGAACTGTTTTTAGGCGACTTACTAAGATCATTTACCAAAAGAGCAGCAGAGCTAGAATTTGCATCTGGACCTGGCTAACTCTGTACGGCCCAACTCTTTCTGTTAACCAGGTTGCCCCCTGTAGCTCTGCCCCTTGATAATTCACTTCTGAGGGAAGGAACACTGAGGCTATTTTGCTATCTAGATGTTGGGATTGTGAGGGAAAGAAAGAGAAGGGCCTGGGATTTACTGAATGCTACCTATGTGCTGGGACTGTGCTGGGCACCCCCACGAGATGACTCTCATTTTGCTTCTTAACAAGCCCAGTTTGCAGATTTGAAAACAGGCTCAGATGGGGAATTAATTTTCCTGAAATGATGCAGAGATTAGGGTGGTGAGAAAATCCTTTTATGTTGTAGGTCCCCCAAAGAAGGGAAAACAGGGTGTGTATCCTGGGCTGCACCAATACCTGTGGCTGTCACCTAGTCCAGCTGTCCCCACATGACAGGAATGTGGGATAGCATAGTAGAGGCCTTGGGTTCTACTCCAGCTCACCCACCAATTAGCTGTGTGACCTTTGACGAGTCCCTGAACACTTCTAGTCAGAATCTGAGGTCTATGGGGGAGGAACTGTGTTCATTCCTCTTAACCCGAATGCCTGGCATGGGCTTGGCACACGTAAAATGGTTGCTCAGAGTTTATTGATTGTTTCTGTACATGAATGGTTGGGTCTTACATGGGTTTATAAACTTTTTAAGAAACCACAGAGTGCTTTTTTCAAAAGGAAACTTGGAAGCCCAACATGTAGAGGGGATAGAGGTGATCCTTATTTAAGCGGTGGTGGTGGGGAAGCCATGGCCTGACTTTCTCACCTCCTCCTTGGCGGCTGTGGAGGCATCTTCGATGGGTTAGGGACATTCAGGGTCCTTCCCACCCTGGTATCCTGATACTATCTCCACCCTGTTTCCCATCTCCCGACTTAGACTGCCGAGTGTGGATGAAGGAGAGGTGCCCAAGCCACTTTCCCCAGCCTTTAAAGATGAGGATGAGGACGTGCAGGCCATCCTCAGGACACGGCAGGAGAGGAGGCAGAGGCGGCAGGTGCTGGAGGCTGCACAGGCCCCCATCTGGGAGAGGCTGGAGGCTGAGGAGGGAAAGGACAGTTCAGGCCCTGGGAAGGCCACGCCGCAGCCCCTAGCACCCAAGAAGGAACTGGAGCCCCCACCTCGCCGGAAACTGAGCCGAGAGCAGCGGGGGCCCTGGGTCTCGGAGGAGGAGAGCTCAGTGAAGAAAGGGGTTCCAGAGAAGACCCCAGTTGTGGAGAAATCCTTCATGCCAGAGAAGGCAGCACCCAAAAAGAGACTGGTCTCAGAGAAAGCCTCTGTCTCAGAGGAGGTGCTGGCCCCTGAGAAAATATCCCCGTCCAAGAAGATGACTGTGTCACCAGAGAAGCTGGTTCTAGAAAAATCAAGTATCTCAGAGAACACTCTGGCCACTGAGAAAACGTCCATGTCAGAGAAGATAGCAGTGACAGAGAAAAGGTCCATCCCAGAGAAGAAGTCAGCTGTAGAAAAAACAAGTGTCTCTGAGAAAGTGTCAGCCCCAGGGAAGACATCGGGCTCAGAAAGGAGACTGGTGTCTGAGAAAGCATCAATCTTTGAGAAGTCACTGGTCTCCGAGAAGAGTCCAGCCTCAGACACTAAGCTGGTCCCAAGGAGAGCAGCAGCCTCAGAGCAGTCCCAGGCCCAGGAGCAGCCAGCCTCTGGGGGAAGCCCGGCCGCTACCAAGGAGCAGAGAGGAAGGGCCCTCTCTGGGAAGAACCCGCCTTCCTCTGCAGAGCCGGGAGCGACGACCCCTCCGACTGCAGCTTCCCGCTTCCCCCCAGTCACACTCAAGGTTGGCCATGCTTTTGTGCCTTCCAGCCTCCCTGTCTACCCCCAGCTGTCCCTCCCCACTAGTCCTGCCCGGGTGGTCTCTAGTTTCCTTGCCATTTCCCTTCTTCTCACCTGGAGGATGGGCTAGGTTGTCTCTCCCTGCCTGCTTCCTGCCATGGTTAGAAGAGGGACAGTGAGATGGGCAAGCCACTGGAACTGATAGGGCATTAGCTGTGGGGCAGGGGGCACTACCCATACCACATCCTCATCTAGGGCCTGGACTTAAGGGCCCCAGAACCTCAACAGACCCTTGGCAAGCCTCAGGTCCTTCCAGAAGCTCCCCTAGAAAGCTTTGCCTGGTGGCCTGGCCCCAGGGAACTGTCCAGCCACTCCCAAGCAGGTGCAGGAGGCAGGAGAGCAAAGCACAGGACTGTCTTGCTCTCCCCTTCTTCCTCTAGCTCCTGGGAGTCTTATTCTCTCCTTCTTCCTCTAGCTCCTGGGGTGAGCCATGCCACTGGGGTCTATGGCTGCCTGGGTCTGGGGGGACCTAGTCTTCTGTGTGACATTCCCCCTGCTCCATCCAGGTGAAAATCCCCAGCAAGGAAGAAGAGGCAGACTCATCTTCACCCACCCAGCGCACCTACAGCAGCTCCCTCAAACGCTCCAGCCCCAGGACCATCTCCTTTCGGGTGAGAGCCCTGGGCACCCTTGTCCACCTAATCCATGGTAGGACAAGCCAAGGAAACAAACATCATCACAGTATAGGAGCCTTAGGTTAGATAGTAGGAAGATCCTCTGGATAGAGACAGCTTTGGATACTCATGCATGTCCCAAACCAGATGAAGTTGTATTCAATAAAGGAGAGCAGTAGCCCCCTCTAGTGGGAGAGGCCAGTGCTGCTGAAAGAGGACATAGGCAGATGCTGGGCTGTGGGAAGCCCACTCCTGCCCTCTTCCATTTCTGGCCTCATCAAGGAGGCTTGCCCTGGAGGGCGCAGAGGCGCTCTCTGCTCTGCCACTGCTTCAGTAGGACAAATGGTGTCCTTGTTCCAGTATTTATTCTTTTTTTTTTTTTTTTGAGACAGGACCCTCAAGCTGTCCCCCTGGGTAGAGTGCTGTGGCATCTCAGCTCACAGCAACCTCCAACTCCTGGGCTCAAGTGAGCCTCCTGCCTCCGCCTCCCAAGTAGCTGGGACCACAGGCACCCGCCACAACGCCCAGCTATTTTTTGGTTGCAGCTGTCATTGTTTGGCGGGCCCAGGCTGGATTTGAACCTGCCACCTTGGGTGTACGTGGCTGGCGCCTTAGCCACTTGAGCCACAGGTGCTGAGCCTCCAGTATTTATTCTTACTATAGTTCCTTCATTCACAGGGTCATTCCCTCCTTCACTGACCAAATAGGCATTGTGCCTCTCATGTGTGCCAGGCCCTCATGGGTATGCTGGAGGCCTGGTGTTGCTCAGTGCCTCACAGGGCTCATGGGCAGTGGGGAGGCAGATAGGAAAACATGGTTACAGGACTTCTGAGAAGGGAGCCTAAGGAAGGTCCTGACTCAGACTGGTGGATGGGGACAGGGTTTCCCAAGCAAGATGAGGGCCTTTAATGAAGACTTGGCCACATATTTCCTTGGGTGTAGAGAGGGTGGGCAGTCCAAGGAGGAGGAAGTATTCTGAGAGCTCACTCAAGGGGACCCATCGACCTCACCGCTCCCCCCCACTAATGCCTTTCCTTTCCATTTCAGATGAGCCCCAGGAAAGACAACTCAGAAACAGCCTTAACTCGCAGGTGGGTGGCCTGGACATTTGGTCATGTTCAGAATGTGTTTTTTGACCACTTGCCACCCATGCCTCTTGTGCCAGGCTGTGCCAGGGGACATGTGAGGGGAAGGCATAATCCTTGTTCAGTGCTCCAGATCTGGCAGAGGGGGGCAGGATTAACTGAGGGACTAATACTGGATGAGAAGGAACAGGGAGGGTGAGGAGTCTGGGAAAGCTTCTTAGAGGAGGCAGGCCTTGGGTGGGGCTCTAAAGGGGGAGGAGGGTTTAGTCTTAAACTTAGAAGTAGGAAGGGAGGTTAAGCACCTGTAATACCAGTACTTTGGGAGGCTGAAGCAGGAGGATTGCTTGAACCCAGGAGTTTGAGGCTGCATTGAGCTGTGATTGCACCACTGCACCCTAGCCTGGGCAACAAAGTGAGACCCTTTTCTAAAAGGAAAAAAAAAGTGGGAAGAGTGTAGAGGGAGACCAAGAACAGAGTAGGGGAGGGAAAGTCTCAGCAGGAATTTCTGCAGCCTAGTGTCATCCCTGCCAATGTCATCGTTCCTCAGCAGGCTTTGTGTAGGGGCCCAGGAATCTGCAGGGAGTTGCCCATGCTTCCCTCATGCCAGAGAAGGCAGCACCCAAAAAGAGACTGGCCTCAGAGAAAGCCTCTGTCTCAGAGGAGGTGCTGGCCCCTGAGAAAACATCCCTGATGCAAGTCATTTGAAGACTATGCTTTGGGGGAAAAAAAATAGGATCTGAAAAGTAGTTGTGCTTATGTGTTAGGAATTTCATCCACTCATGCTGTGTTCATCTATCCCAGCAGTTCTTAACCTGTGGGTACCCCTTTATAATAATGAAAATATATCCTGCATATCAGATATTTACATTACAATTCATAACAGTAGCAAAATGACAGTTACAAAGTACCAATGAAAATAATTTTATGATTGGGAGTCACCATAACATGAGGAACTGTATTCAAGGGTCGCGGCAGTAGGAGGCATTAGGAAGATTGAGAACCACTGATCTTCCCTCTGTACGTTTCCTGAAGCCTACCTGCTACACTTGTACTAGGCTAGGCCTAGGGTTTGGGGTGGGGCTGGATGAAGAGTACAAAGATGAATAAGACACAGTTGTTGCCCTCAAGTAACTCACACAAAACCATGAAACATAAGCCACCCAAGTGGGGAGGTACAGGGGTGGGAGTATGAGGTCTCAGGGCTGGGAATTTAGTAGTAGCTGCAACAGTGCCAGCCTGCTAGGGCTGGGGAAGGTATCAAAGAGCAAACTGACATTCAAATGGTACTTACAGGACTCGTGGGTGCTTTCCAGGTGGAAAACTAGAGGAATGGCATTTTAAATAAAGGGAACAGCATGTGTTAGGAATTCCATCCACTCACACTGTATTCATCCACTCTCTGCATGTGGTGAAAAGTTTGGGTTGTCCAGCTGGCTGGCACATTAGGCATGTGGTTGGGCGGCGGGGGTGGGGGGGTGGGCACAGCACTAGTATAACGAGAACTGTGTGTGCTGTGCCAGGGACTTTGGTCTCTATCCTGTGGTCTGAGGAATCTGAGCCAGAAAGACAGGATCAGATTTGTTTGAGGTAGGAGCAGCCTGGTAGCAAAGGAGAGGGGAGAGCTCAGGA
Organism: Galago senegalensis; assembly: GCA_963575145.1. Taxonomy (NCBI): domain Eukaryota; kingdom Metazoa; phylum Chordata; class Mammalia; order Primates; family Galagidae; genus Galago; species Galago senegalensis. The sequence goes on from CAUYTI010069697.1 coordinate 9,222, forward strand.
TGGTGGTGGGGAGAGTGGGGAGGTGGTGATTTCTGTGGTGGGAAAGGAAGAAGGGAAGAGCCTAACTCAGGAGTTTCTGAGGTGTAAGTGACAGGGCGTGGGAGAAGGGAAAAGGGAGGGAGTGGAAGGTGTTTCTGATCCCAGGGACGTCCTACTGAGTGGGGTGTTTCTTGGGAGGTGAGGAAGATCCCTGGAGACTGAGGTTCTTCACCAAGTCAGTACAGCCTACCCGGTAATGGAGGACCTTGTGTCCCTTACCAGAACAGTGGGGTGTGAAGGGGCTGCTCCTCAGGCCTTGGGTGCAAGCCTGGGCTCCCTGAGGTGAAGTGTGTCTCACCTGGTTTGTCCCGTCTTCCCATCCTGCAGTGCCAGTGTGAGGCTCCCGGCCAGCACGGAGAAGCTGGGAGAGAAGCTGGAGAGATACCACACAGCCATACAGGTGGACGGGGTGCCTGAGGAGTATGGGGGGCATGGTCCTTGCACCTCACCGGCCACGTAGGTCAACAGTGTGTGTTCTGTGTTCCCAGAGATCAGAATCAGTCAAGTCTCCAGGCTCCTCTCGTGCGGAGTTCTTTGTGGCTCCTGTGGGTGTGGCCAGCAAGCGCCACCTCTTTGAGAAGGAGCTGGCAGGCCAGAGCCGAGCAGAACCAGCCTCTAGCCGGAAGGTAAGGGGCTCAGGGTCTCCAGCCCTGAGGTCTCCAAAACCTGAAATGTGATCCTGGCAGTGCTAGAAAATTCTGTACTTTCATGTGTCAATTAATGTTGGCAGAACCTTAACTTGAATTACCGTTCATATTCCTGAGCCCATCTCTGTAGCTGTGTGCATAGCTTCCTGGGAGCAGGGGAGGGGCTGGCTCAGGCGGGCCACAGCACAGGTATATAGGAGTGAGGGAGGGTTCTGCCCCCATTCCAAGGCTTAGAAATGCTTTACTGTTGCCAGTGGCCCCAAACCCTGAGATGGAAGGCTCTCTTTTTAGGAGAACCTGAGGCTCTCAGGAGTTGTGACATCCAGGCTCAACTTGTGGATCAGCAGGACCCAGGAGTCTGGAGATCAGGACCCTCAGGTACCCTGCCCCTCCCAGATATCTTTTTCATGGTGGGGTGGTCAGGACAAGGTCTGGAAAGTAGTGAGTCCCTCAGGAGTGGGGACAATTGGGTAGTAGGCAAGGCATGGATGGGCTTGGGGGTTGGAATGTAGCAGAGGGGAGGGGTGGGTCTGGGGTCCTTTGCCCTTTCAAGAGGGAGGATAACCAGGTGGGGTTTGGGGCCTGGGATCCTAAGCCCCTCACAGCCCTATCTCAGTGCCTGTACTCTCCACCTGATACCCCCAATCAGGAGGCACGGAGAGAGTCAGCAGCCACCAACAGGACTCAGTGGGGAAGGAAACCAGACTCCTCTCTGGATGCCGAGGTAAATAGAGTGGGCAGGGGGCTGGCCCTGGGCAGGAGGTCATGGGTACGCAGTGGGAGACCCCCCCCCCCATGCCCTGCCTCTCACATGTGCATGACTGATTTGCCTGCAGTTACACAGTCCAAGCACCCAGAATGCCCCCATTCCTGCTTGCACCAGCTGGTCTGAGCCAACCTGGAGAATAGGATAGATCCCTCAGCCAGCTTTCCTTCCTGCAGCTCCACTGATCCCACAGATGGCAGGGTTCTGACCGCCTGTCCAGGGGCTCCTTCCAGGGACTCCCTTGCCTTGTCCTAATAGGCCTTTGCCCCACAGGTGTGACAAGTCCTCCTGAGAGACCTGCAAATCTTCATCTCAGGGCCTGCCTTTCTTTGGGCCGGCCCCTGCCTCGGGCATCACCACCACCCTGCCTGTCATTGCCCCTGCTCACTTCCTTCCTCTCCACCTGCCTGGCTGGAGCCCCTGGGGGCCGGAATATCTGAGACTCAGCTCCTTCTGGGGCCTGCCTCTGGGGACGGTGGTACCCTGGAAACTTCTTGTCCTGCTGCACGTACTGGGACCCAGCATCGAGCCAGGGGACAACAGTGGTGCATGTCAGCACCATGGGGCCTCAGCATCCAATCCCGAGATGTCTCCCCTTCCTACTCACTTCCAGGATCAGGGCAGGGCATCTCAAGAACTCTGGGGCCATCTTCCTTCATGTTACTCATCTGCTCTTAGCAGGTGCCTACCTGTGCCAGTGATGTCTCCCTTGGTCCCTGCGGCTTGCTCCCAACCCCCAAAGCCCTAACAGGCCAGGTTGTGAAAGAACTGCCATGCCTTTTACATGTGCCTCCTTTCCCTCCCTCATCTTCCCCTTCCTTCCCTGGCCTGCTTGCCTTGGCCAGGAGCTAAGTGCCTCTTTTGTGCAACCACTTACCCTTCCTTTGAAAAACCTGTTCTTGGGAAGGATCTGATAAACTCATTCACTCTCAGGTATAAGTGACTGATGATAACCTTAAAAATTAAATGCTTTGTAGAGATTTTTCTTCCTAATAAGGATCATCTGCGGTGTGAGGAGGATCATCGTTTGCCTAGTCTGTTCTCCTTGTGTTAAGGTGATGGACTCAGGCCCTGGCTTGGTGACTTGAGTATTTAGAATTGCCACATACAGTACATATGCAGTGCCAGGCCAGGCTGTTCCCTGTTGCTCATGGTTCTGACATCATGGCCCATGTGAGCCTGGGAATGCTGAGCCATTGGAGAATCTAGGATGAACCAAACTAAGAAAGTCAGCTCGGTGCCCTGTCAACCCCTTAAGTTTGTAGTTTAAAACTTGGGTTTTTTTTTTTTTTTTCATCATCAGAACTCTCCCGATTGACTGCTCTGGTTTTATCCAGAACTAGCTGGGGGTGAGAATAGGTCCAGAGACCTGCTCACTTCCCTTTGAATGCCTGGGGAAACTCTAGGTCTTAGAACACATGATAGGTATCCATGATTCCCCAAGCTTATGGGGCAGAAGCAGCCTGCCTTGCTCTGGCTTTGAGTCTGTATGAGGGCTTTTGTCGCGGATCCTGTGGTTCAGGGGACAGAGGCTCCAGAGCTCTGTCTGTGTAGACTTCCCAGTGACTGCAGGCTGAGCCACATCCAAAGTGTCCTGAGTTGGTCCCCCCTGTTCTCACTGAGCTAAGTGTAGTGAGACCTGGAGGCTCTGCTCTGACCACTCCTGCCCACTGCTCCTGCCAGGCTGGAGTTTGCAAGTGTTCCCACTCCACAGCTGGGTTTGAGGCCAAAGCCTGGTCAGGGCAGAGCAGTGGGTTGAATAGTGCCCAGATACTCTGGAGGCTTGAACTTGCTTGGCTCCTCCAAGGTGCTGAGTGTGATCCCTCCTGTGAGACTCAGGGTTCAAGCAGATGACCTCAAAGGACTTTCGAATGCTCATGCTCTAAACTTTAGAAAGTCCCCACTGACCAGTGAACTTTTCCAGTAAGCAAAACTGTTCTCACACATTTAGTAGAGATTCCTAGAAGCCTTCAGGCAGTGGAGGGGCTGTTCAAGCAGCTGCAGCCTCAGAGTGGTGGGACCCTTCAAGACTGCGCACCATCCCCCAGGGTGCCCACCCGAGGCAGGCTGCTGGGGAGAATGTTGGTGTGAGGTGGGAGGGGACCTCCACAGCTGCTGCTCTTTGGTTTGTTGCATTCAACACAAAGGCTTTGGGGAGACCGATGATAAATAGATAGAAAAATGCACACCAAGGTGACTTCAGCTGGTGATAGACCAGTGGCAGTGACTAGCTGGTGCAGTGGGTGGGGGAGGCCTCTTGGAAGCTGTGAAATGGAGCACACTCACCGCTCCTTGACCTACCCTCCTAGTTTTCTGCCACAGTGGTCCTGTGACTCCACAGGTGGTCTGTCCTCTTGAGGGGCCTCTACTTTGCAAGCACTGTTCCAACATATGCTGCTTCCCATATTGCTCCAGCTTTCTCCCATCTGCCATGGCGCTGGGAGCTGACTTTATATCTTTTTGCAAAGACATCAAAGTGGACCAGGAACATCCCTGCTATGTTGAGGGATGCTTCTCAGTAGCTAAGTGGCTGCCTTACAGCATTGAATGAAGCCCCTGACTTGGAACAATTAGAAGTCTTACACATGTGGTCCATGGGTATCAAGAGTTTACTAGGTTTTTCCCATGGGATTCTGTATGGTTCTAGATGCCCAGGTCCTTCTCCTAGACATCCATTCAAACAAGTTATGGGTTGTTTTAAGGGTCATTGGGCTTAGAAGGAACACCCCCCACCCCCCAAGGGAGGGTTTAGAAAAAGCAGTTTCTAAATTCCTGGCAATCCCAGGCTAGGACGAGTAGCAAGGCTAGGTCCTAGATGGCTAGGATGGGAAAGAGGGATGATGGTCCCTCTGCCTCCACCTCCTGCCAGCCTGGTTCCTTCCTCACTATCTCTCTGTGAATCTTCGCTCTGTCTCCTGGAGTCTTCCCTCACCTCCATGCTGGCTGGCAAGCACATGGCTTCAGCTTGCCCTGTCACTGATCTGCTGGCAGCATGAAGGTCCACGTGGCGGGGTATAAGCCGTGGGGAGCCAGGGAATCAAGGCCATTAGGCCCGGAGGCCACTAGGACCATGCAAGGGACAGTCAGCTGAGCGATGGGGTGAGAGTCTGATAGCAGCGTGGGTGTGGAGCAAAGGGAAGTCCTGTGTGTGGAGGATTCTTTCAAGGACATTGGCATGGATGCAACATTGCCCAAGCAGGATTGAGAGAAGAATTTGAGGACTGGGAAGGTGGGACACGTGGTCAGAGGAGAAGAAACAGGGCAAGACTGCTTGCTTTGTCTGCTGAGAAACAAGCGTCTAGGGGGCTCGGGGCAAGGAGTAGGCCTGGCCCAAATGAGGGCTGTTCCTTCTCTAGACTGAGACAGGAACTGGGCTTTGAAGATTCAGGGATCAAGGGAGAGAGTCAGCTCAGCTGCCACCAAACTTGTTCTCCTCCTCTATTGATTTTTTTTTTGTTGTTTTGTTTTTTGAGACAGAGTCTCACTCTGTTGCCCAGGCTGAGTGCTGTGGTGTCATTGTAGCTCACAGTAAACCTCAAACTCCTGGACTTAAGCAATCCTCTTGCCTCAGCCTCCTGAGTAGCTGGGACTATAGGCGTATGCCACAAAGCCTTGCTAATATTTCTATTTTTAGAAGAGACAAGGCCTCACTCCTACTCAGGCTGGTCTTGAACTCCTAAGCTCAAGCAATCCACAGGCCTCAGCCTCCCAGAGTGGTAGGATTACAGGTGTGAGCCGCTGCTCCTGGCCTCTCCTCTCTCATATTCCTCCAGTCTGGAGCTCTAGGATGTGCATGCATATATGCAAGCCAGCAGAGTCCCTGTGCCCTGACCTTTAGGGTCTCACATTCTAGTGGGTTTAGTGGGTCATGGGCCTGACCTGCTTGGCTTTAAAGCTTTTGAGAGTGACTTTGAATAGTCCTCACTGCCCCCCTCACACAACCCTGCTGCCTGACCAAATTCTACCTTGTATTCAACCCATAGCTGTTTAAGTTCATTCTCTGTGAGGAGGGCTTGCCACATGGCTTTGGGGATCATGGAAAAGACCCACTTTGCAGATGTCTTTACTGAGGGCTACAGAGGTGGCCTCCCAAGGTGGCTCAGCCCAGTGGTAGCAGCTGGTAGCTTGGATGCCATCTTTACCCACAGCATCAGTTCCAGAGAAGCTGCAGACAAGCTCTTCCCCTGCCTCCCAAAATTCTGGCACAGGGACTTGTGAAGTGTCTTGGAGGTTACTGTCTGCCGCCCCCGACCCTGCTCCCAGCCTGCCCTCCCAGACCTGGCATGCTGGCATCTGCTTTATCAGGGTTCTCAAGAGGGACAGCTGGTTTGTGTTACATGCCTGTTCCCGGCATATCTATTCTGGTTTTAAATAGCTTATCTGAGCAGCTGGAGGACCACATGGGCTTATATGGCGTGGGGTACATATTCCTGTAGACTTGTCCCTGGCACCTGCCAAAATAGCCGCCAACACCCCCTTCCCCACAGCCACCCCTCCCCTCTGCCTGTCTCGGCTGCACATTCCTCCTACCGCAGGGCTGGTCTCACCAGGCCCCAGCCCACATGCCTGCTTAAAGCCCTCTCCATCCCCTGCCTTTACCCAGTCCCTGCTGAGGCTGAGCAGACGCCTCCAGGATCTGTCTGCAGCTGCTGTTCTGAGGTAAGGCTTGGGCAGGCTCTGGGGAAGGGGAGAGCAGGGAATGGAGGGGCAAAAGTGAAGGTCCCAAGTCCTGGCACCTTGACCTAGTGAGTCTGCCTGTGTCCTCTCTGAGTGGATGCTCAACTTGGTTAGACGTCCACAGCCCCTCTTGGGGGAGGCCACACTTCAGAGGAGGCATTGCTGAGATTGAGTTCCAAGATGAGTGCAGTAGAGTAGAGTGTTTAGAGAACAGGGTTTGAACCCTGAATCTGCCACCAAAGATGTATGGTTGAGAAGTCTTGGGTAAATCACTTTCCCTCCCTGGGCCTCAGTTTCCTCATCTGTAGAGATTTGCTAGGCCTTTGCCTGTTCTAAATATCAATGATGTTACAGAGCAAGTGTCTCTTTAGGAAAAAAAAAAAAAATATATATATATATGTATATATATCTACATATATATATATTTTTATTTATATATAATGACATGCTAAACATCAGGGACTCCCTCAAACTCCCTCATTCCCTTGGCTCCAGGCGAGGGCCACTTAAACATTTCCAGGAAGATCCTTCTGGCTGGATCCCCAGAGAGAAGAGTAAGACTGTGTCCCAGTCAGTCAGATGAGTCTTTGTGGTCATTTATATTCTCAAGGCCAGGAACTCAGAAACTATCATGGAAGCACTGGGAGAGACCAGATGTACAGAGGCAGGCAGGGCACTGGAGGCCTCTCCAAGCTGACTTGTGAATTCCATTTGACTTCCCTGCCCCAGCATCCTTCTCTTCCTGAGCTAACAACACTTAAAGGCTGATGGGGACAGGGCCCTCTGGGAGAGCCTTTCATGGGGTGTGAGCCCAGTTTGTTATCATTACAAGGTTAACCCAGGGTGCCTGCAGGAGTGACCCTTATCTCACCCCATAGGGACAGACCTTGCTCTGTGCCTGGAAGTGGTAGAGAAATAGTCTTTTGTTTTCCCCTTCTCCTGGGCAGGCCCAGGGAACATTCCTTCCAGAGGAGATTTCCCAGCAGTGTATAAGGAATTTCCACGCATATTGCCCAGCCAAGTGCAGCTGGGAAGCCACCTGACCTCCCGCATTCCTCTGCTGACCCATGTCTTATAGGGCAAGTCCTCCTTTTTTGGGGCAAAAGAGGAATCTAACAGGGAGTTGCCCACTGCCGTCCACCTTCTGCTCCTCACATCCATTTCCCTTCCCCTGTCCTCCAGCTCTCTTGGTGGGCTAACAGCTGTAGGCTTAGGAAGATCTCTGAAGAATGTTGGGAAGAGGACTAAGAGGTGGGGCCTGAATTTCCTTAGAAACTCAGGGACTGCTTTTGCAAGACTAGAATTTGAAGCTCATCTATTTTATAGATTGAAGTCCAGAGAGGTTAAGTTATTTAACAAAAATCACACAGCAAAAACTGAGTTTTAAGGCCAGATTTTTGGAACCCAATGTCAGCTTTCTTTTTGCGTTCTGTTGTTTTTCTTTCTTTCTTTCTTTTTTTTTTTTTTAGAGACAGAGTCTCACTCTGTTGCCCTTGGTAGAGTGCTGTGGCATCACAGCTCACAGCAATCTTCAGCTCTTGGGCTTTGGCGATTCTCTTGTCTTAGCCTCCTGAGTAGCTGGGACTACAGGCACCCGCCACAATGCCTGGCTATTTTTTGTTGCAGTTTGGCTAGGGCAGGGTTTGAACTTGCCACCCTCGGTATATGGGGCTGGCACCCTACTCACTGAGCCACAGGTGCCATCCTGTTATTTTTCTTTGGTCCCCAAGAAAGGTGACCCTGATCTCTTAGTTATGACAGAGTTGGGCTAGAAAACAGCCTATGGAAGTAGGTGGGGTTTGGATGGGAGGACACTGGGGCGTCAGGACATTCTCATTGTCCTGCCAAGTTCTTGCTCTCCTCCCATCTGGAGTTCTGGTCTCAGTCCACCCTCTCCCCTTTATCTGGCCCTGCCCTTGAGCCACTGGCTGGGATCTGCTGCAAGTCCTACTCCACCCTCCATTGTCTGCAGGCTATTTTTAGGAGCTGGACGGTGCTCCCAGGAGCAGGGAGAGGAGTCCAAGTTACTCTTTCTTCCTCTGGGCCCCAGCACCAAGCCCTGTGGCTCTGAACTGGTGGGAGGGCAGGGCAGGAGAGGAGAGAGAAAACTAGAAGTGACCGGCCCCAGGCTGGCCATACACAATTCTCCTGAGAAACTTCTCCATCTTTCCAGAGGTGACAGGCTCCTCCAGGGGCTCAGGGGCTCAGGTCACTAGTTCTGGCTGCTCCCCGGGGGTTTGGGCCAATGGTTGTCTGCTGCAAGGCTTTCCTCTCATTTGGGGTTAGAGAGGCTGTTCTCTGTGGCCACTCTCATCCTGAAACCCGTGTAGAAACCCTCTGGGTTTGAGTCTTTCTTCAGCAGAATAAGGCTTGATCCGCATTATTACACCGTACCCGTTCAACATTTCTTTTTGTAGGAGCGGCTCAGAGCTGCTGTCCAGAGCTCCTGTTACACGGGGCTCCTCCCTCGCTGTCCCCCTTCTGTTCCAGCAGAGGGAGCAAGAGAGGTGCCCACTCTGGGGCAGCCATGCTTGCCCCACCCTAGCAGGGCCAGACAAATTCAGAGCCGGTTCAGAAAAGCAGCCAAGGCAAGGCTGCAGTGGGAGCCTTGTCTGAGGAAGCTGGGGAGTGGCCGCTCCCTCAGAACCCCTCAGTCTCACAGGGACTGCCTTGCCGTGGACATCCCCCCTACCCCGCCCAGAGCACTGGCTCTCACTGGATGCCCACAGATGGCTGTCTGGGGTTGATCTCAGCTACTCCAGTGGGAAGCGTAGGGGGAGATGAAGGAGAGTGAGCAGGACTGTGTATGTGCTGCTGCAGCTTGAGTCTGCAATTGGTGGCTGCAGCGCTGGCAGGAGGCAGGGACACAGGAGAACATCAGAGGACAGTCCCATTCATCCCTCTGATTCTACCCTGTTTCACGTTGGCCTCACATCACCTTGTCTCTTCTCTCCCTAGCAAGCCAACATCAGGAAGGTATGCAGGGCCATCCTCCTGCACAACAGCTGGGGGCGCTGTTCACATGTCAGCCCATGTGATGGTTCCCACCTCTGGGCGGGCACTGCACCCCAGCTCTGCTCCACACATCTGCCCCAGAGGAGCAGCAATTTCACAGCACAGGAAACTGAGGTGTTGAGAAGTTAAGTGACCTTGCCACGACACACACACACACACACATGCATGCACAGCATTCAAACCGTGTTAGTCTCACACTGGAGAGCTTGCCCCTTCCCCCTCCCTGCAGCCCTCCCTGCGGTTACACGCACACAGGGACACGTGACAGTGCCTAATGCCGGCCACTTTCACTGTGTCAGCTTGAGCCTCACAAAGACCCCTGAGTAGCCAGGGTGCGTACACTTGATCTCCCTAGGACAGAAAAAGATCTGAAATTCAGAAAGGCTAAAAAGACTTGCCCAGACACCCTTAGCAAGCTGATGGGAAAGGATTTAAATTCAGATTGTGTGTTCTTATCACGCTGAGGAGAACATCTCAGCATGAGTTTCCTGGGAAAACTTTGTTTAACTGGAATTTTAACTGATATAGTCTAAGGTTAATATGGAGTTGTAAGAAATACTACTGAGCCCTTGTACACTTTGCTGAGTTCCCAGTGGTAGCATTTGCAAAGCTGTAGTACAACATCACGGCCAGCCTGTGGTAGGGGCATGGACATCCACACAGTCAGTCCATGATCTCATTCAGGTTTCTCAGCTTCCCTCCCAGGTCCACGTGTCCAGCACCACAGTCACGACTCTGAACAGTCCCCACTCCACAAGGCTCTCACATGTGTACATTGGTCACTACACCCACCTCCCTCCCAGCCTCCACATAACCCCACCAATAGTTTTGTTATTTCAAGACTATTATGTGAATGAACTCACTCAGCATGTGACCTTTTGAATTGCCCACCCCCCCTACTCCCCACCCCGGTGAGCAGAGCTGAATTCCCTGAGACTCATTCACCATGTGCATCTCAACTGGTCACTCCTTTTCAGTGCTGACTAGTGTCCTCCACATGGATCTGCCATGGGAGGTTTAACCTGCTCCTGAGGGGCCTTTGTGCAGTGATGAACAGACTGTGGGGGGTGGGAGCCATTTGGATGGAGAGAGTGGGAAACTCTGTGGACATTGCTTTGACAGTTGCCAATGAGAACCTCAGTGTTCGAGCAGCATGCCTGCACAGGGACAAGGAATGAAATGGACTGCAGCGGGTTGCTTTGCTGTGATGTAGGTGTCATGATCTCCTATTGGCAGCAAAGGAAACAAGTTTTTTGCTGCAGGGGGCAAAGCTCATAAAGGTGGGGCTCGATTCACTGCAGGCCTCTCTGGCCTCTTTGTAACTGGGGGCCTGGGGCTCTTCTGAATGCAGGGTTCCCTTCCCACCTACACTGACACGTTTCTCTTTTGGGGGGAGAACAGAGACCATGTCTGACACAGAGGAGGTGGCGGAAGAGTACGAGGAGGAGTGAGTATTGGGAGCATCCTGTCTGAGTGCCGACCCCTGCCCACCCACCCCCACACCCTGGGATCTTGGCTGGCTGTGCCTGCTTTCAAGACCCTGAGGAGAGAAACATCTCTTCCTTCCCATTCCTCTACCTCTGGGTTGTGGGTCCCCAGCAGGCCATAGGCTGGGGGCCTTTGGTTAGTGCATAGTGCAGGTCCCAGGCAAACCCAGTCTTACCCGGGTAGGGGACTGGCCACTAGCAGAGGAGGAGAAGCTGGGACTCCTGAAACACATCTAGAAGGTTCAGTGATTCTCCTGAACTACAGAGCTGTTCATACCCCACAAAACTCAGCCCAGAACTCAGCATTCACTGCATATTGGATCTCCACTCTCCCCCTGCCCTATCCATAGTCCTGGACTGGAGAGAGCCCAGGGGGTTGGACACAGTCAATCTATTGTCTACTTGAGGGGCACAGTGGTCATTAGGGAGGATACAGAGATACAGGCATGGCCCTGCTCTCACTGAACTTATGCTCCTGTCATGATATTAAGACAAATTGTCAGGAGAAATTAGCAAGGAGGGGGTGGAGCATTGAGGGAGGGAGGGCTGTGACTACTGTGGGGGCTCTGAGGAGAGGGAGGTGGGGGCTGGAATAATGGGGGGAGGTAGGCTGGGTGGAACAGGTGGACCTCACCTGCATTAAATTTGAGGAGAGCAGAGATTTGGGGGAAGGAAGAACTTTCTAGAAAGGGGCATAGCCTGGGAAAACTCAGAGGTCAGCTGGGAAGGGAAGCATGCCAAACAAGCTAGGGCAGAGGCCTGCTGGGGACAGGAGGTGGCGCTGGACAAGAATGGTGGGCAGGTAGGGGTGCCAGTGCAGAGCAGGCAAGGGAGTGTGGACTGTATTAGGGGGTGAGGAAAATGTAAATGGTGGTGATGTGTGGGGAAGGGCCAGCATGTGTATATATAATATGTGTGTGTGTGTGTGTGTGTTTGTGCGTGCGCGTGTGCGCGTGCCCTTGAGGACAATTGACACTGTTTTCTGTTTGCACTCAGGGAACAGGAAGGTAAGCATGAGAGCGTGTGCTCATTTGGATCAAGGACACCCTGGGTGACACTGACCCTCCTCTTCTCTCCTCTCTTTCTGCCCTGGCCTTCTCTTCTGAGCAGAAGCAACTATGGAAGGTATGTACCTTGGGCAGGTGGAGTGCCAAAAAGTGGGTGTGTCAGGAATCCAGTGTTCCTGGGACACCTGGAAAAACAGATCATCCATCCCAGCTGCTCACTGTCAGTGGGGCAGTGCCCCAGCCGCTGCAGCTCCTGGACAGAAATTCGCTTTCTACTTTGGTTCCTCGGGTCTTTAGGCAAAAGGTTTAAATCTGTCTCTTCTGTCTCCTATTTTCTTCACATAGAATCACTACTTTTCCCAATTATTTTTGCTTCCCCCCCTACTGTTGATGGAAATTTTATTATTTTTTATTTTTTTGAGACAGAGCCTTACTCTGTCACCCCCGGTAGAATGCTGTGATAGCTGAGTGCTGTCATAGCTCACAGCAACCTCAGACTCCTGGGCTCAAGGGATTCCCTTGCCATAGTCTCCCAAGTAGCTGGGATTACAGGTGCCTGCCACAATGCTTGGTTATTTTTAGAGACAGGATGGGTGTGGGGGTGTCTTGCTCTAGCTCAGGCTGGTCTTGAATTCATGAGCTCAGGTGATCTGTCTTTCTTGGCCTTCCAGAGTGCTGTGATTATAGGAATGAGCCACTGCGCCCAGCCCTAATGGAAATTTTTAAATGCATTTAAAAGGTCCCCCTACCTCCACATACCCATCCCCCAGCTTCTACAATGCTCAACTCAGGGCCAATCTCCTTTCATCCACCCTCCATCTCCCCAGTTACTTTAAAGCAGACATCCAAAACATTCCCAGGCAGCATATCACTTCACACCTTAATATCTCAGTATGTATCTCCATTTAAAGCACTATTTAGAAAAGCATAACCACGACACCATTATCACACCTAAAGACATTTTTAATCATTTTTCAAATTTGGCTGTGAACATGACAGTGCTCAGGCATCTGAGATGTGTTGTACAATCATGAAGGTTTACTATTATCATCTTGCAAAGGCCCATCATGCTGCCCCTACTTCATCATCTATTAACATGTTACTCTCCTTGGCTTTGGGTCCCACACCTCACTGAAAGAATACCTTCACCCTCCCTTCTTCCTGAGAGCTTGACACATGGAAAGGACTAAGAGACCCACTGCAGTGCCATCCCCACCACCAAATGGCCCCGCATGGCCCTCAGGTGCCTCATGGGTCTGCACCCTGGGCAGGTTGGATCCTGATCCTTAGTGGCTCAGCTATCAGTTCAGCACATGGCATGTGAACCTTAGGAGAAGGGTCTTCATGAAGGTTGGGGGAAGAGAGTCAGGGTGGCCCCTCTCTTGTTCCCCATGCCTTCTAGGGAAAATGGGGACCCTCCTGCTCATTTAGGCCTATGCCAGGGGTGTCTGGCCAATGACGAGACAGAAGAGAAATTCACAGAAGAAATTGAAAAGGGCCATAGGAGTCATTTTGGTTTTCAAAGAACACCAAATACTTCAGAAGTTATCTGAAATATTTTTTGAATCAAAAATCTGTACGGCTCCAGGTTCTGCTGTGTTCAGACTCGATATGGTGGGACTTCTCTTACTTTGGAGGATTTTCCACTTTGTTACACCAGATTTTGGGTGGTGGAATTAGAGATAGACCTCTGGATTTGGGATCAACTTGCCTGCTTTGCACAGTAGGATTTGGCTGTGAGTTAACAAAATAATTCTCGGCTGCACTGGTGGTCTGAGCGCCACGTTAGCATCTGCTTTGCCTGTAATAAATGGATTGGACCATTTATCAGCCCCACCCTGCCCCGCTGCACATTCCAGTGCTCTGGGCTGGGTCCCTCCCTGTGAGCTGGACAGCATCCAGGCGGGGTCGCCAGGGATTGAGGGGCCTGAGGACAAAGTCATCTGAGAAGCAGACTGGAAATAGCCAAAGCAGAGAGGGCATGATGTCAGCTTTCAGATGTGCACTGCTGCGGTGGAGACTGGACGTGTTTCCAGTACCAGGGACAGGAATGGTGGACAACCTCTTCCCACACGGCTAAGGCTGTAAATGATCAAGAGAGAGCAAAGTCTGAGTGGATGTCCACTAAGCCTTCAGTTTCTCTTCTTCCAGGGGAAGAATTGCTCCAATTATTATAACCTCTTCGGGCAGAGAGTTCCATCTGGAACAACTATTATACGTGAAGTCTGTTTCCTTACATTATAAAGCTGGGCCTTCCCTTAGATGGGTCAGCCTTTTCCCAATGGGCTGGGCACATCTCCCCTAATGCCAGTCTCTCCAGCAGGGCTTTCTGAAGGGTGACTTCTGGACAGTGGGTATGGTTTGCAGGATGTCTGAGAGGCTCCCTCAGGGCAGGAACATGGGAGACATTTGAGGACTGAACTGTTCCTGCTCTTTGCCATTTAGGGGCCCCTGTCTTAGAGGGAAGCTGAGTCTCTATTGTCCAGAGGCAGTGGCAGTGACCACTGATCAAACGCTTCCTTTGTGCTAGGCACCTACTGGGCGGGCACCCTATTCATGTTAGGTCACTCAGTCCTCACCTGCTGAGAGTGAGTACAATTATGCCCACATTACTGATGACACAGCTGAGCCTCAGGGAAGCTCCTGAGAGTTGCTCTGGTTGCTAGAAAGTGGTGGCTCAGGAATTGGACCCTAGGCCTAACTCCAAGGCCCACACTCTTAAACCCCCTGTGCTGGCTGCCGCTCCTGTCCTGGGCCTTCTGCTCCAGACTAACCTGTCTCGCTTTTCCCCTCTGCTGCTGCTGCTCCCCGACCCTCAGAAGAGGAAGCCTGGAGAGAGGACGGAGACGGTAGTGCACCTTTTCCTTTTGCTCTGCTCTTCACCACTTGCTGTCCTGAGAGTCAGCCTGCTGGTCGAGGGGCTGTTCTGGGGGAGGGCACTGAGGGGGGAGGCCAGTGTAGAGAGGGTTGGTGGTTTCTTCCCCTGACCCTGAGGGGCCGGGACCATAGTTCTGAGCTGCTCATTGTGCCTCTTTCAGGGCCACTGGCTACTTCTCCTGGTTCCTGACCCTTCCCTGGGGCTGGGTGGTGGGGAGGACCCAGGCTGGCTCTTCTCCTACCCTGCTCCAAATGTGGCCAGAGTGGGGATGCGTGCCTAGGATGGGTCGCCCCACCCTGCCCCCACTGCACATTCCAGTGCTCTGTGCTGGGCCCCTCCCTGTGAGCTGGACAGCATCTAGGCAGGGTTGCCAGTGGTTAAGGGGCCTGAGGACAGAGTCATCTGAGGAGCAGACTGGAAATAGCCAAAGCAGAGAGGGCATGATGTCAGCCTTCAGATGTGCACTGCTGCGGTGGGGACTGGACGTGTTCCCAGTACCAGGGCAAGGGAGACAGAATGGGCCATGATTTTAGAATGATCTTTCTCACAGTGATGTCTCAAGATGCAGTGGGTGGCTTGGGGAGGCAGTGAGCAACCTGTCCTTGGTGGGGTAGCATGACTGCTGAATGAGGGTGGGTGTCTGGGACAGACAGATGAGATGTCACATGGGGTAGGGAGAGGCATGAACGAGGCGGCCTGAGGGAGGACCCCACAACTGAGGTTTATTTCCTGGCCAACTCTCTACTTTCATGCTTTCTGGAAGGATCATTTTTGAGTTAAGGCTCCTGTGAGAATCAAAGAAAAGGCATATCCAGGCCTCTGAGAGGTATCAGACCTAGGCAAGGAGCACAGGGAGGAGAGAGGCAGAGAGAATGGAGGCTGACCTTTCTCCTATGATGGCCTCTCCCTGCCACTCTGAGCCTTTCTCTCCCTCCTCTGGCCAGGGGCCCCCACTTGTCAGTGAGCATGACCAAGTGCTCCCCACAGGTAGAGACCTGGGGCAGGTGTCATTCTGTCTGCCTTACTTGTCTATCTGTCTAGTCAGGTGATAAGGTGGGGTCCACATCCTGCCAAGCAAATGGAGGAAAGTGGAAAAATCCTGCCAGCTTTTTGGATAATGCAAATATCCAAATATTGACTATCTCACCTACCCCACACAGTCTCCTGGTTTTGGCTTCTTGGAGAAATGAAAGAAGGGTCTTTAGACTTGGAGAGTCATTGGGTTCAGGACAGGAGCTTCCCTGACACTTCACCTTAAGCAGGACATGTCCTATGGTGTCAGACACTGGGTGGAAGTTCTGGGCTGGAGAGTTGGGGAATGGGGTGGATCATGTCACCAGGGAGGTTTGGGCACAGGGCACTAAGTACTGATTTAGGAGAAGGACCCAGCAGGCACAGTCTAGATCAAGAATGGAGCAGCCCCTGGCATTTACACTGGTCACCTTAAACTTCATCCAGACCCAGGTGTCTCTGACCCCCGCAGCCCCACTAGCCCCGTCTGCCTGCTTTCTGTTCCATTCTGCTGATGGAATACATGGGGGCCTGGTTGTTCTCTGTGTCTTTTTCACTCCTCCAGAGCAGGAGGAGGCAGAGGAAGAGGAGGCTGACAGCAGGGCTGAGGCTGAGGTTGAGGATGAGGCTGAGACTGAGGAGACCAAGGCAGAAGGTAGGTTCTCGGCTAAAGATGCAGGGACTCGGGGGATGGTGGTAGCCCCCAGAGCCATTCCTGTGGCAGAAATCCCCCTGGAGTATGATCTCCCACCTGTGCATCTGCTCCTCCTGTCTGGGCTGTGAGTCAGCCATCTATTGACCAATGAATAAACATTGATCGAGTCCTTATTGTGTGTCAGGCAGAGTCTTAAGCCCGGGTGCACATGTATGCAAATAGGCATCTCCCTGACCCCATACACCAACAGGGTGCCCCTGTGAGGCAGGCTCTGATGGGGGGAACTTGAGCTCAGAACCGTTATTGATTTCCTCATGTTTTGTTTAGAAGATGAACAAGAAGAGGGAGCTAAAGAGGCTGAAGGTAAGGACTGTTGGCCATCAGAAGAAAGGTTTGGTGCATCACCAGGGGAGAATAGCCACAGGGCTTCTCCTGGGGAGGCAGGAAAAGCGGATTGGGGGAGGAGAGGACAGAACTTGGTGGCACTTGCAGGGTTTTAGATGTTGAGCTCTAAGCCTTTGCTGCTCCTCATCT
The DNA here is from genome assembly GCA_963575145.1 of Galago senegalensis. Classification (NCBI taxonomy): domain Eukaryota; kingdom Metazoa; phylum Chordata; class Mammalia; order Primates; family Galagidae; genus Galago; species Galago senegalensis. The sequence continues at coordinate 25,938 of CAUYTI010069697.1, forward strand.
CAGAGAAGCTGCCTTGGTGGCACCCAGTGGGAGAGGGAACCAATGTTCAGCCCCCTGGTCTGGGCATGGCAAGGGGACCCAGAAGTTACATCCACACACAAAGTTCCTAGAGCTCAGGTGAAATCACTTGTAGGGTGCAGTGTCCTGATGCATAGATGGTCCATGTGGTGGCCATTGGCTGTTGTCATTGCCATGCTGCAGGTTTTACCAGGGTTCCACAAGGTCCCAGTCACATACTCAGAGGGAAGAGGGCAGTCAGCTGGGACTTGGAATCATGCCCACCAGCTTTCTGGCCCTGTGGTCACCAATAAGTCCAGGGGGCAACCAAGGAAGTAAACCTGGGAGGGTATTCCAGGGCCGAGACCCCTGGGGACCTTTCTAAAGGTGTGAAGCTCAGAAGAATCAAAGCTGCTTTGCCCAGAGCCAGTGACTGAGAGGAGACTTTGAAGTTCCACACTGACAGCGTGTGTGCCCTGTAGGACTCAGCTAGCCCCTGAGACTCTCCCTGGGATGCACTGTGGGAATGGAAGGGGGGTTGGCAACTCTGTTGCCTTAATTCTTGTTGATGCTCCTGGAATCAACAAGTTGGAAGGGACTCTCTGGGCACAGGGGAAAGGGAAGCTTCCAAGTGCCCAGTGCATCAGGGGCAGAGCTGGGATCAGACCTAGGGCTCTTGACCTGTGGCTGTGTGTGCCCCTCTCTCCTCCAGATGGTCCAGTGGAGGAGTCCAAACCAAAGCCCAGGTGAGTGAGATGCACCTGCAGTAAAGCCCTGGTGCAGATGGCCAGTGAGGAAGGACAGTGATGGGGCAGGGGTGCTGTGTGGTACCGTGGGCACGGGCTGGGGTGTGGTTGTGGGAGTGTGCACTGCACAGGGGCTTCTCCCTGAGGGGAGAGCAGCAGTGGACGCCTCCACCTGCTACCAATCGTGCACCTGACATGAGTAGGGCACCTCACCTGGAGGAAAGGGATGCCAACTCAGGGCCCTGGGCACACATTCTCTCCTATCCCAGGGGGTAGCCAGAACACCCTCCTCCATGGCTGAGATGGGACCTGGGGAAAAAGGAAGGCAAATTTTGGGGAGCCAAGCAATGAAACCATGCCAGCCTAGACATGGTGGCTTCAGAGTGCTGATAAAGGACAGGGCAGGGCACCTCAGGGTCACACATCAGAAACACATGTGGAGGCTGTGGGTGTTGGGGTGGGTGGGAGGCAGGGAGCATTTTCCCTGACGATGCTAAACCTGCCAGCAGGTGGCGCCTCTGCACACTCGCAGGATTCTTCCCTTCTCAGTGGGACCTTCCCACTTCAGCACTGCTCAAGACAATCCTATTTCCCTTTCCCAGACACTTGTACACTGCATTAACTTATTTCATCTCCACACAGAGCTGAGGGAAGATGGGAAGCCAAGGACCAGAGACCCACCAGGGCCTGGTGTCACCACACTAAGTGTGCATTGGTCAGGACCAAACCACAGGACTCTTGGGTTCATGGGGAGATTCTGTGGTTCAGCACGATTGACGTGGAGTCAGACGAGCATGCCATCTTGTCACAGCTTTTTTGTTTCCCAGTTATGTGGCTTCAGTTCTCTTAAATGAGACTAATGGCACCTGTTCCATGGGACTGTTGTGAGCATATATGAAAGAGCTTTGTGTATCTGCAGGCGCCAAGCAAGGCTGAGGACTGCTGTTGCTGACATCAGTGTTGATGCCATTGTGGTTGGTCAAGGCAGTAGCAGAAGATTCTGCAGGAGGGAAAAGGGGCCTGTCTGTCCCAGGCACTGCAGCCCCTGGTGTCCAGAGGGAGTTGATCTTCACCAACTCTTATTCCTCTCTCCAATAGGCCATTCATGCCCAATTTGGTGCCACCGAAGATCCCTGATGGAGAAAGAGTGGATTTTGATGTGAGTGGTGGTCCCAAGGGTCCCCAGTGAGAGAGAGGCCATGTGACTTTGGGCTGGGGGCAGGGTGCAGATGGCATGGTTTTTAGTATACATCAGGCTGGGTGCCCGCTCTCAAGTATGGTCCTGGATTCAGGCCACATTTTTCCCTTCAATGGCCAGGCCCAGGCCCTGCTAGAGGCTTTTTGCATTGAGGGGAGTATCTGGCCCACCCACCTCTCCTCTGAGCTCCAGTGTCCACCCACAGGACATCCATCGGAAGCGCATGGAGAAGGACCTGAATGAGCTGCAGACGCTGATCGAGGCTCACTTTGAGAACAGGAAGAAGGAGGAGGAAGAGCTCATTTCTCTCAAAGACAGGATCGTAGGTGTCCAGCCTTCCCACCCAGTGCTCCCTGATGCCACAACCTGTCCTCTGCCCCTTTGGTTAGGCCCCGCCTTCTCCAGGCTAGCCTTCCTGAGGCCCCTGGCCCTGCTACAGGTGGGCTCTCCTTCAGAAGCCCTGAGGCAACATGAACTGCTCCTGCAGCCCAACCTGTGTCTTCTCGGGTCCCTGCCTTCTTCCCTCTCTAAACTGTATGCTCCTTAATGGCAAGAGACTAGTCCAGGCTATTCTGGGCTCCTGCAAGGCCTAGTTCACGCCCTGGCTGAGGAATGACTGGCCAATGCCTGTTGCCTCACTCCTGTCCTGGCCTTCTTGCACCCTATCAATGAACAGAACTCAAGTGTGACCGGCAGAATCCCAAACCATCCTACTGGGGAGTGGAGAAGATGCTTTAACTCCTTTTGTCTGTCTCCACCACGTGTGCTCTGGCTTGAGCCTATAACTTGACCACATATTAGAGCACAGAGCACAGAGCCATTGCCTGGGGACGTGGGGGAGTGCTTCTGGGAGACAGGAGAAGCCTGCCTGATAGCTCCCAAATTGTAGAGGGCAGTCTCTCCATGAGTATGTTCAATGGGGTCATCTGCACATGCCCTGGGGGCTGTCCTGACCTAGCTAGGTGTTCTCCTGCAGGGCCCACTTGTTGAGGCGTTGCCTCCATCCACATCATGGAGCTGGCCCAGAGGGGAAGCCCTTAGAGGTAGGGCACCACTGCCCTGAGACTCTGGGAGGAAAACCCCTGTGGGTCCTCCTGCGGTGTCATCTCCTCCCCGGGCACACCAGGCAGGCTCTCCCTCTTCCCCACAGGAGAGGCGGCGGGCTGAGCGTGCGGAGCAGCAGCGTATCAGGAACGAGCGGGAGAAGGAGCGGCAGAACCGCCTGGCTGTGAGTGACCCCTGCCCAGGCCCACAGAGCCCTCCATGCTCTCAGCTCCTGCTAGGCCCCCAGGCCCCTCCCTCTCTGTTCATAGATGCTGAGTCAGTCAAGGGACAAAGTGTACCTGGTAAGCACTGGGCACTGTGTTGGCTCTGACAATTGGCCAGCCAGCAGGACAGAAATGCCTGGGTCCTTATGAACTTGGTATTTTAAAAGCATCTCCAGCCCTGATCCCTCCCCCAGCTTCCTGGTGGTGCAGGCTCTGGAGGCACTGAGGCCTCTAGCCCTCTTCCTGTGTGGCTGCTGAGGCCCTTCTGGAGTAATAGGCCTTCTTGGGGGGCTCCCTGGCTGAGGAATTCCCATGCTCTGGAATCAGGACCTGAATCATTTACTGGTTCTTCATTCATCTGATAGACTCCTGTGTGCCAGCCTGTGCTGAGAGTGTACACTTGCCTCAGAAAGCTCTTTGCCCAATGGGGGGGAAAACTGAGCCCACCCATAAAGTCCACCAACTGCAGCCAAGGATCAAGGTTTCCCACCCCACCCCTAATTTTCTCTCTTTCTCCTCCCTAAAACTCAGGAAGAAAGGGCCCGGAGAGAGGAGGAGGAGAACAGGAGGAAGGCTGAGGATGAGGCCCGGAAGAAGAAGGCTTTGTCCAACATGATGCATTTTGGAGGGTACATCCAGAAGGTAAGTGGGGAGCAGCAGTGGTCACCAAGAAGTCCTGGTCTATTTGTGAGGAATGAGGTGTCTGCTATGGCATGCAGGCCTCAGTTGGATCCCAGGAAGCCATTGTCAGCTGCTGTGGGTGGGAGACAGGCCTCCCATGCCTGTCTCCTGAGAGGAGGGTCTGCAGGGTAGGGGGCTATAGATGGAGCTCAGAGCACCAAGGGTCCTCCCCAACCCTGCCTCCAGCAGTGCTCAGCAGCCCCCAGGTAGCTGGGTGCAGTTGGAAGGGCCCTGTGCCTGGATTAAGAGCTCTGGTTGGAGACCCAGCTCTGCCACAAATAGCTGTGTGGGCTTATGCAACCTCTGAGCCTCAGTTTCCCCATATGGGACTACTACTGTCTGCCCTGTCACTTTGGGAAGACCAAATGAGCTAACATGGGAAGTGCCTATGTGCTACACAGATGTGAGGTGGCTTGTTCCTGGGAACTCACTCTCCATTCCTAATTTCTGTGCCCCACTCCTCCTAGACACTGCATGCTCAAGGGAGGCAGAGTGTGTAAAGCTGATTTTCTCTATGCAGTGGAGGAATCAGAATCTTTTCTTAGATTTCCAAAGTCCCGAGCTCAGAACCAGGCTGGCTACTCTCCTTCTGCTCCCACCATGACCATACCAACCACCCCTTTGGCGCTGCCCTGCTATCAAAGTGGTTCCTGCCCCAACCCCCAGACTTATGTCCTAGCAAACCAGGCTGCCTGCAGTGAGTGTCTGAATCATCCTCTTCCCTGTGTCTCTCTGCCTGCGTCTCCTGCCATGCGTCCTGCCTTCTCTCTGTGTCTCTGTGCGGTCTCGGTCTTTCTCTCTGGGTCTCTCTCTCATGGTTTCCTGGCTTAGCAAGCCCAGGTGGGTACCAGCATGTCCAACATTCTTCCTACCCATGGTTTTGGGGAGCTTCCAGGGAGGGGAAGGTTCCTTGCTGGAGGGGAGGAGTGTGAAGTTTAGATTGAGTGGGGAGGCAGGAGCCTGGAGAGAGGTGGAAGAGGCAAAGGAGGAAGGGGCTGAAGTGACTCTTCTTGTCCTCACCTCAGTTTCTCCAGGGGATGTAGGCAGGCAGTAGCGTTCAGTGTTGCAGGAACAAGCGGATAAGAACCTGCCACTGTGCAGTCCTTGCCCCACTTCCCAAAGGGTTTTGGGAGAGTTAGGGCACAGGGGGGATGCAGTCTAGCCAATTCTCCCTGCCTGCCACCCCTTTCAGACAGAGCGGAAAAGTGGGAAGAGACAGACCGAGCGGGAAAAGAAGAAGAAGATTCTGGCAGAGAGGAGGAAGGTGCTGGCCATCGACCACATGAATGAAGATCAGCTGAGGTGGGGCTGGGCTGGGCGGTCCTGGGCCCTGCCTGTTTCTGCTCCGGGAGGAGTCGGTTGGAGGGCACCTCCCACTGAGAGCCACCAGAGGGCGCTACCGCCACATATAATTTCCCAAGGCCAGTTTAGCGGGACTGGCCTTGTGCCGCGCGCAGGTTAGACCAGCCTGATGAGCAAAGGGAACTGAGCGCCTCTCTGAGCTTCAGCTCACCCTCCTGCACACAGGTGTTGGGAAGGGGGATTGCATCATGCTCTACATTGCCTGAGAGCCTCTCTCCCTTCCTTCTTGTTCTCGGGACTTTGAGCTGGCAGCCCCTGGGATCTCTGAGCCCCAGGGAGGGCTGGCGGGGATACCCTGTGCAGGCCTGGAGGTGGCTGGGAGGGCAGGGCTGGGACCAGGATGGAGGCCCATGAAGGCTCTTCCCTATTGCCCTTCTCCTCCATTCCCTCCTGGACCTGCAGGGGTAAGGCAAAGGAACTGTGGCAGAACATCTATGAGCTGGAGGCAGAGAAGTTTGACCTGCAGGAGAAGTTCAAGCAGCAGAAATATGAAGTGAGCTGGCTTGTTGTGTCCCCAACCCATAATCCCTGTGTGACAGGGTCCTATGCTGCCACTGATGCTGGCCAGGCCCCTGTGACTCTTCCCCACCAACCCTGTCCAACTCCCGCACCTGCCCCAACACCCACCCTCAGCTGTATTGGTGCTTGCTATTCTAGTTATTGCTTGCTGGGGGAGTCTGAGAGTTTTCTGGGGCTGAGCAGAGGCACTTTCCTGGGATTCCAGCTCTGGGGGTCTCCTCCCCTCCAGTCAGATGTCCCTGAAGCATCAAGGTAGCAAGGTTCAGGCAAGAGCCCTGAACCTTCTGGTAGGACCAAGATGCACAAAACCAGTTGCTCCATTGGAGGGGGAGGGTTGCCCCCAGGCGTGTCTCTCTGGTGCACCAGGTTGCACCAAACATGTGCACTAAGGCCCTGGTGTGAGCACAGTCAGGCTGAGCACCAAGCCTGTAGCCTCACAGGGTCTTGTGAGCACTAATGAGGGCCAAGGAGTGCAGACACGAGGCAAGAAGATGGCTTAGCCAGCAATGGCCCTGCACACCTGCGTGCGGACCTGGGAGCCAGCCCTTCCTCCCACTCTCCACCCATGGAGGCTTCTCTGCTGACTGCAGAGGGGTTCAGCTGCCCCTCGAGGGGCCACTCTGCTGTCCCTGTCAAGCCACACCTCCTTGTGCAAGGGCCCCCTCCTTGGGCTTGGCTCAAGCCCCCATGGCTACAGGCGCCCCCAGCCTCAATACTTAGGGAGGCAGTATTGTATGGTGACAAGGAGCATGGACTTTGGAGCCATACTGCCTGGCTTAGATTTCTCCCTAACCTGTGCCCTTGATCAGCTGTGTGACTATGGGCAAGTTAACTTTTCCTTACCTCCATTTCCACAGATAACACTATAACTTACTTCATAGGGCTAGTGTGAGGGTTATAGAGATAATAATAATTATTATTGTAGTGTTTCAAGCACCATTCTGAGCACTGTATTACTTTATATGTCCTGCCAACAATCCTGCAGGTCAGTGTTTGGGAATGTGCTCGGGACAGAGCATGACACCCCCTGAATGCTCGACAGGTGTTAGCTGTTTTTACAGCCTTTCTAGGCCTGTGCCTTGTGCTTTTCCTTTGGTTCTACACTTAGCTCTGCACTGGCTGATGGGGCACAAATTTGCCAAAATCTGGGGCAGTGCCTGCAGTGTGATGCATGGGGATGCTGCCCCTCAGAGGGCACAGCTTTGGGACAGTGGCAGCTGGGCAGGAGTGTCTGGGAGAGGGATCCTGGGTTGGGCTGGGCTTCTGGGAGGGCTCTCTGAGGCTCTGCCCGGATCCAGCCTCCAGCTTGCACCCAGCTCTCCGAAGGCCCTCCTTATAGACCCACATCCTGACACCCCACAGAGAGGCCAGCAAGGTGGCCCAGAGCCTCTCCTTGGCTTCTGCCTCTGGCTTCTGCCTCTGGGACCTGGACTCCTCCTGACCCCAGAACTATTCTAACCCTCATAGTATCGTGGTCCCTTCTCTCAGCCTCTTCCTCCTCCTCTCCCCGCTCCTATGAGCGCTAATCAGGGTCTGAAGCATGCAGACATCAGGCAAGAAAATGTCTTAGCCAGCCCTCTCCTTCCTCCTCTTCCTCTTTGCTCTCCCCTCTTCCCCCCCTGCTGTACTCTCCTTAGCCCCAGGCCTCCTGGGACCTGAGTTGCACAAGTTCTGACGTTATTCTCTGCCCATGTCTTTTGCAGATCAATGTTCTCCGAAACAGGATTAATGATAACCAGAAAGTGTGAGTATCTGACATCATCCTTTCCTTGCTGCCTCTGCCTCCTCCTTCCCCACTCCCAGCCATCCTCCTCCCCCGTGGAGGACTCTGGGCATCCAGACCTTCCTCCTCTCCTCCAGTGCACATGCTTCCTTCTCTGGTCTTCCAGGGCTTTCTGTTCCTCTCTCCCAGCCACTGCTTACTGTAGTGGGACTCAGGGCCTCCCTGCAGCCTGAGGCTGCTGCCCTTCTATGCCCAGGAGGCAGCTGCAGGCTCTTCCTCTCATGTCAGTACCTGCAGGCTGCTCCTCTCAAGTCGCCACCTGCATCCTACCCCTCACCCTATGGAGACCTGCCACCCTGCCTATGTCCCCATGTCACTGGGTTCCGCTTCCCCTGCAGCTCCAAGACCCGAGGGAAGGCCAAAGTCACGGGGCGCTGGAAGTAGAGGCTGCCCCTCTCAAAGATCTGCTCCTCACTGTGTGCTCCCTGACCCTCAGCTCTGGGCCCCTCCGGGCATCTTTAAAAACTGCCCAGCTGGGAGCTCCTGCCTGCCCACCACCCCACCTTGCCAGTAATTAAAAGCCACCCACACTGATTGGTGTTTCTCTTCCTTTTCCTGGTCTCATGGCAAATATCAGAGCCTCACGGACACAGGTGTCCCTTTGTACCCACCACCTTTGGGGGAGTCTTCCCTGTCTGGTCCCCTCCGCCTGCCTCCAGCTGAGGAGATGGCTGATGCCCAGGGCATGCACATGCTTTCTCATGGCCCTCAGGGAGGCACAAACAGCCAAAAGGACTGTGACTTCAGCCACTGTGAGTCACCAGGAACAGCATACTGGGGAAAGGTGCTGTCAAGCAGGGATGGAGCATTCTGCATGAGTCATTCACTAGGGAACAATGGGGCATCTCTTCTGATGGCTCCTGTTTTCTTTTTCCTCCTGGCCAGAGCACTAAGAACCAGGCATCTGTGGGGCAGGAAGCCCTTGGAGGGCCAGTTTGATTGGTCAGTGTTCAGGCCCAAGCTGCTGAGAGGTGCGGGCTAGCGTGGGTGCCTCAGATTTCCTTTCCCACGATCTGTACATCCTGTAGGGCTTAATCCCACAAACGAGGCAGGGTCCCTGAGCTGAAGAGGACAGACGGTGGCCCAGATTCCAGTTGGCTGGAGGACATGGCACCAATGTGGGACGAGAGAGCACAAGGTTTGGCAGCCGTCCATGTTCTCCTGCACCTGTGCCTTTGCTCACGCAGTTGCCTGTGCCGGGAATGCTGTCTCCTGTTCCCCACTTGTACCCATCAGCCGGAGCTCAATGAGCCCTGTGTCTGAAGAGCCTCCCTGGTCTCCCAGGCAGGGTGATCCATTCCTCCCTGCTGGCGCACGCCACTGTCATGTGAGGCCATCCAGCACCACACTCTGTGGGACTCCTCTGTTCCCACGAGTCACTCTGTGTTCTCAGGAAACGACACAGAGCTATTTATCCTGTGTTGGGTGCCACAGAGGTGGAAAGGATGTGGTCCTTGGGCAACTGGGAGGGGCTCAGCCTGCAGTCTTGGCCTCATTTCTTATTCAATCTTTCATTCATTCGTACATATCTCCTGAGCAAGATCTGTGTGCCAGGCACTGTGCTGGGCAGGGGTGCTGTAACTTAAGCAGGCACACATCTCCAAGAGCCTGCAGGGCTCATGTGGGACAGAGGGGCAGCAGCAGGAGGTTCCAGCCCCATGTGACAACTTGGGGGCCTGTAATGCTGGGGTGACATACACACATGTACCCTGTCTGGCCTCATAGGTAGGAAGGTTTTCTTGAGGGGGGTGTCTATACTGAGACCCAGAGGATGAGGAGGAGAAAGTCAAGGGGAAAGGTTGGGGTTAGAAAGGAAACCGTGCATTCAAAATTCTAGATGCAGGAGCCAGCACAGTATGTTTGAAGAGCCACAGTTATTAGCAGAAGCCAACGCATCCTCTGGTGGGGGCAAGAAGGCTCTGCTGTTAGAGCCCCCCCAGATGGAAAGAGAGGCAGGAGCCAGGGCCTGGGGCCCAACGAGGGCTCTCAGCAGGGTCTCTGGCAGCTCCTGGCATGCTTTTGCTCTGCTAGCCCCAGTTTGCAGGGCAGGGCAGGGCAGCTGAGGCAGTGCTCCAGCCCCTCTCCCCATAGGGGGAGGAATGGATAAGGGGACACTGCAGCCCCACCCTCACATGCCACCTTCATGACTCAGGTTCCTACGGTGGGGCCAGGGGCACTTGCCTCAAGTTCAGACTTGGGACATCGGAATTTTCCAGCCATCATCAACCTCCCCCTGCCCCCCACAGGGCACCTCCTAAGCCTCTGTGGAGCAGCAAGAGGCCAGATGGAGCAGTGGTCCCCCTCCCCCAAGCCTCCTCTCCAGACAGAGTCCTTCTGATCATCCCTCTAGTAGACGTTGCCTCTCCTTTAAAAACTGCACTGTGAGGTGCACACAGAAGGCACCCTTGCCCTCTTACTCTGAAGCCTTCCAACCCCCTAAAGGCCTGATCCCACTTACTCTATTTTCTCCTACGGTCACTTGGTATTCAGTGGTATTCCTTGGTATTTAGGAAAGAACTTTTGAGTCCCCCTGCCCAGCCAAGGTCCCTATGCCATTATCTTAAGAGGATCATCACAGGTCAACCTGAGTGAGGAGACCTACAGAGACCTGGTCTACATGGAGCTTAGAGCATTTATCCCTGAATGAAGTCTGTGGAGGTGGCTCTGTCCTAACCTAGTCACTGAGGAGAGAGCAAGTGGGTGCCAGGTTGCAGGAGCATACCTGGACCATTTGCTTCCAAGTTCTACAGGCAAGGGCATAGGCTTCAGGCCAAGTGGCCCTGTGCCCTCCCCCTGTGACATTCCAGGGAACAGAAGGACCATGGTTGTGTGCACAAAATACGCTGAGATGGATTCACAAGCCTGCTCACTTACCCCTTGGTTCATTCATTACTTACATTACTCTGGTGTTTACCACGGTACTGAACCAAACACACAAGCTACAGGCATGGCTGAGAGCTGGCCTGGGCCTCCTGATCACTAAGGAGCTAGGTGGGGCTGCAGCTGGGTGACTTCCACCCACACTGACCCCTCCACTTCCACCAGTCCCCGTGTTCTCCCAGGGACCACCCTCTCCACTGCTCTCGGTTCCCATCTTGCTTCATGGTGAGACTTTGGATGTCTCCATGACCCCTTGCGACCTGGACCTCTCAGTGTCCTGTGTAAACCCATATGTTCAGGGGAAATGACCTTCAGGCTCTGCTCCACACTAGGTCAGAGAGGCAGAGACCTTTCCTGTCCTGTGGTCAGATTTGCTTTCTTGACAAGCTTGTGCCCTGAGCAGAGCTGATTCCACTCTGAATGTGCACTTGTAGGTGGAAAGCCAGGAGAGAACGAGGCCTTCTCCAGGGCTTGCATGCCTTGGAGCCTGGCTCTTCCCAGGGAGACCCCATACTCTGAATCTGGAGTCTCCCTTTCTCCCACTGAATTCTTGTTTTGCCACTTCCCAGCTGTGGGCAAATTATTTGTCTGTGCCTGACTTCCTCTAAGAACTGGAGATTCTTATAAAGGTTAAGTGGCAAAATGTGTATGGTAATCAGTGTGGGTAAGTACAGGATCAGTGTCAGCCACTGTCATTGCTTCACTGACTATAACATGTCAGGGGAAGCTGGGTTTGCAGTGGTTGGTCTGGGACAGCCCCTCTTGTGTGTGGGGGTTTATGGAGCCCCCAGAGACCTCTCTTTCCTGCTGGGTCCCATTCTCCTTGACCAGAGTGCTGGAGGCTGGGGATGGGTGGGAACTGCTGCTGGGACAATGCCCCCAGGTGGCTGGCCCAGCTCGGTGCCACTGCCTGGATAGAGGTGGCAGAACCCGCTTCCAGGCCAGACCCCACCCCTGACTCTGCAGCCTGGTTTCTGGAAAGGGCAGGGCAGGACCAGAGCTTGCAGAGGACACACCCTGGTTGGGGAAGGTCTGGGCTCAGCACTAGGCTCTCCAATCAGCTCATGTTGGGGGGTAGGACAAGCTTGGAAGACCAGGCTAGACCCATGTTCCTAGTGGGGCCAGGGGTACTTGCCTCTCTGGGCTCAGCTTCCAGCCTGCCCTGTCATCCCTACCAGTAGGCAGACTGAGTGTGAAATGGGGGACAACACTGTGGGCCTGGGGTAAACTTGCCCTTCTCCACCTGGACAACACATTCCACCCCTCGAGCCAGGGACCATGCCAGCTACTTTGCGTATGTTCTCCGCAGCCAGCCATCCATGGTCCTCAGGTCACATCCCCACATTGCAGATGAGAAAGCCAAAAGCAAGGAGAGTTTAAGCAACATGCCGGGCCCATTCAGTCATCATAGTGGCCCAGCTGGGGTCAAGCCCAGATCTATATGACTCCAGAGCCAAAACTCCCCTAGCATATGCAGATTAAGGAGCATCTCAGATCTTCCCAAACTACCGTGCTTGGGTCTCCTATAGGTGGGCTGGTAGGTGGCCCTGGGGTCGGGGCACAGGGCATGAGCCCAGGGTCTTAGCCCCCTCTGCTCCTTTCCAGTCCTGACCCCTGGGCCCTGGTCAAAGGACATGTGCTCTGTCCAGCACAGGAAGCCCAGCCTGGGGGTGGAAGGAGCAGCAGAGATGGTATTGAGGGGGGCTTCACCCAGGGTGCAAATGTAGCCTCCTCTTTCTTGGGGGCACTTACAGCCCATTCCTATGTTCCAGAAGTAGTTGGGGGTTCTGGATCATGGAAGCACTTGTTAGTGGGGTACCCCTTGCCTCTGTGGAGAGAATGAGTGAACGTTAGAGGGGGCAGAGGCCTAGGCCTGAACACCAACAGGGACGATCCTGCTCTTGTTGGAGGTGGTAGGGACAATTCAGGGACCCTCAGAAGTCTACTTCCAGCCAGATGCGGTTAGCTACTTTCGTTTCCCCAAGTGTTTTATTTTCTCCTACCTCTGCATGGATCTACATGCCTTTTTCTTTTCTTTTCTTTCTTTCTTTTTTTTACTTTTTAAGAGACAGGGTCTCACATTGTTGCTTGCCCAGGCTGGGGTGTAGTGGTACAATCCTATCTCATTGCATCCTCAAACTCATAGAATCAAACTCAGAGAATCCTCCTGCCTCAGTCTCCCAAGTTGCTGGGACTATAGGCATGCATCACCAACACTTGGCTAATAAAAAAAATTTGTTTAAGAGAGGGAGGCTCATTTTGTTGCCCAGGCTGGTCCTGAACTCCTAGCTTCAAGCCATCTTCCTGCCTCAGCCTCCCACAGTGCTGGGATTACAAGGGTGAGCCATCTCTCCTGGCCTGATACCCCCAGAATGCCCGCTTTCTACCCCCAGAATGCCCTTCTTTCTCTGCCTATCCAACTGCTCCTCTGGCTTCAGGGCCTTGCTCAAGTCCCCATGTCTACAAGAAGCCTCCTGGGCCTCTCCTGAGTTCCCTCAGCTTCCTGGGGTGATGGTCCTTGGGCTGCACCACACGGGAGGCTGCCCCACACTGGAGGCTGCCCCACACTGGAGCCTGGGCCTGTGTTTTACAGAAACCAGCTCTGGGTGCCCAGCCCAGCCTTCCCTCCCTGGTGCTGTTCCCAGAGCCTCAGCCCCACCCTCCTGCTCAACCCAATGGTTCTCAGCCCCCACCCCAGCATCATAGGAATTTAAATTGCTCTCAGTTGAAGACTCAGAAAAATGTTTCCACACTTCTGCAGAGCGCCCAGGCCCAGGGTGAGGTAGTATTGGGGGGTGGTAGCCCCGCCCCTGGTCCTGCACTCAGCACTCGCCACACTAGCCACACCTGTAGCACACCCAAGTCCCAAAGCAGTTTTCTCTGTAAAGTGAAGTCAGGCCTGGTGATGCAAATCTGAAGGAGACAGGGAGGGGCTGGGGCTGCTCTTCAGGAAAGTGGTAGGCGGGGTGGGAGAGGCAGAGTCATTCCCTGGGATCAATTGTGCTGGGCTTGCTGAATACAGGACAGGGAGACCTGTTTAGGATACACTGCCTCACCTCATCCTCTCCCCACCCACCAATACCCTGCCAATTCCCAGAAGACAACGGGCAGGCTGGTGAGGATGAAGAGGGATCACTTCACTTATACATAAGAGTAACAGACAAACCAGAATTTTTCCCACTGAACTTGACACAGAGACCTCTCAGGTGCCATATTTCCCACCTCCTCAGGCAGGTAAGGTGGTGAGCAGTGGATTCTGCCGGAAGATGCTAGACATAACTTCTAAGCCAGCTACATGTTAATGCTAATAAGTGATATTAACCTCCATATACTAGGCACCTATTGTGTGCTGGGCACTGCAGGGTAATTTACATACACTCTCTAATTACAGTAACATGCAAAATTAGGTGCTACACAAAAACTCCACTTTACACACCAGGAGACTGACTCATCAGAAGTCAGACAGGGCAAGATCCTGATTATATATTTTTAAAATTATTTGCATGGCATACTTTCTACCAAATTAAGTCAGATTTCCGACAAAAAACACAGAAAAGCATATTTTCCTGAATTGCTCCTGTATTTTAGCCAACAAATATTTGAATAATTTCTGATTATACAGTACACAAAGTCTATGTATTGCACATCAATACTTCTCATAGAAAAACTTGCGGGAGAAACAATGTTTGAATCTGTCTACTGCAAAACTTTGACCATTCACCTGGGCACCCAGGATTATGAATGGAGGATCTCACCACTGCTTCTTGCTCATTTGAAATGACTGTGGATTAACATAGGCCCGTCCCACCCAGTGGTGGTGGTTGATCCCCTCATCTCTGCCCCCATCTGGGTGGGGTGCTCCTTGCGCCTGCCGTCCTGGCTTGTTCATCCATACAGCACAGTGCCCTCTAGACATGTTGAAAGGCCAAGTAAGAAAATCATTCCTCAAGTAGGAATGATCTCACATAAGAGATGATCTTCTAAATATCAAATATTGACAGAGAGGGAAAATATGACAAAATTATTTCAAGATCAGAGTTGTATTTTTTTTTTCAGGTTTTAAAACTTTTTATTTGCATTAATAAAAAATTTGTGCGTTCCGATAGTCAAAATCATTTGAACGAAAAAAAAATGGCACTCAGATTAAACTGCATTTTACAGCCTGCAAGAAACCCTGGGCCAACTTAGTTTTAACTTTAGATTTCACTGTCATCCCACCCCGATTCTTTCTTTACTAACATGCAGGTTCTTTTCCTTCCCTGCCAGCCAGCCAGGTAGATGGGAGAGGCAGGCGTGGCCTTCCTTGTCGGTAGTTCTGGATACTTGGATGTGAAAGGGGCAGCACAGCCATTAAACTTGATCCAACCTCTCTGCATCTTACAAAGTTAAACAGCTAAGAGAAGTGAAATAAGAAGGTAATGCTTGTGGAATATACGGTGCATAGTGGTGGCGCTCGCCTCATTATAACTCGCCTGCTTGCTTCTCCTGTTCTGTTGTTTCTTTGGAAGGCAGTGGATTTTTCTCTTGCCTTTCCGTCTTCTTCAATTTTGACTTATCGAATATCTCGATCTCATATGGGGTTTGTCAGACACGGTGGCGGAGGAAGTGGAGCAAGGTGCATGAGCTAGAAGAGTCTGATTTGCTCAGTGGCAACTGCCAAATCGAGTTGTATTGTTTTTTACAGTTGTCAAAGTCCTGTAGCAAGTCGAAACAATGGTAAATTTAGAAAAAGAATAGCATTGATTTTGAAAGGGTCATAGGTTTACCTCACTCATATAAATCCACACATTGAACCTGCTTGATAGTCAATGTTTCTGTTAGAAGGATTCATTGATTCAGTCATTACATAAACCCAACGTGTATTTATTGCACACATACTCGAGGCCAGGTACTGGCTGCCTATCAGGGTTACGAATAGGAACAGACCAAGATTGCTCCCTACCTTCAAGGACAAATGGAGTTATTAAGGAGACCTTAGGCAGATGAATATAGGTAGACCTATAGATAGATGCATATTACACACGTGCATAGATACAGACATAAAAACATATATGCACACACATTATTTTTTGAGACAGTATCTCATTCTGTAACCCAGGCTAAAGTGCAACTGTGTCATCATAGCTCACTGCAACCTTGAACTCATGGACTCATGCAATCCTCCTGCCTCAGCCTCCCAGAGTGCTGGGACTATAGGCATGAGCCACCACCTTGGGCCAATGCATAGAAGTAGACATACACATACACACATGTGTGCCTAAGTCTTAAATTGTGAGTAACTGAAAGGAATAGAGCCATGTGCTGTGGGACAGAATGACTGAGGTGGACATAATTTGAGTGGAGGGGTGGGATTAGGGAAAGCGTCCTTGAGGAAGCCATCACTGAGTTGGAACGAAGAAGATTCAGCTGGGGGAAGAGATTGAAGATGGTAGGAATGGAGGGAATGGCAGGTGCAGAGCCTGGTGTGGTCAAGGGATGGGAAGGAGGTTGCAGAGGGGCCGAGAGGAAAGGGGTGGAGACAAGGCAGAGAGACCAAGCTTTGAGCCCCTGGGTAAGGATGTTACTCTGGGTGTGCTGGGAAATCATTGATAACTTTATACAAAGGAAGTATACAGTAATTTATGTTTTCAAAAGATCACTCTGGCTGTGGAGCAACCTATTGGCTAGAGGAGGGCAGAGGGGAAAAGGGAAGGCTGGTTAGGAAGCCATTCCATGGTGATGGTGGGGGCCAGGCTGGTGACCTGGGCTGGCAGTGGAGAAGATGGACAGAGATGTGAACTTACACTGGCAGAAGGCAGAATCAGGACCTGGAGAGAGTATACTGAGGGTGGCCTTTATTTTCAGTGTGTCACCCCCCACCTGCCTGGGTCCCCTCCAGCACCACCCTCGGCCCTAGGCAACTGGGGCTCTCACTGTGGGCCCCCACCCTCTACTCTAAAAGGTCCCACTCTGGCTCTCCTCTGACTGCATTTCTCTTCTTGGGACAAAGAGTCTGCAGGCCCAAGGGATGTGTCCCCTGACCCAGCCCAATCTAAACTGCAGGCCATAATGAGATAGGGATTTTGCAGCAGAATATAAGTCTACTCACTGCTTTCATCATCCAGAAAGTTTTGCAACGAAAACAATCAATAAAATAAGATCAGCTGGACTAGACAGTGTACGTAGTGATGAGGCCAATCTACATTCTCAGCTCCTCCTGAGTCCACACTATCAACCATGCTGTTTTAGTTGACACACGGGATACCTGCCAAAGGGTGAGGTCTTCTCCCAGTGAGAGGGCAGAACGCTGGATCAGACCCGCTCCCATTTGCCCCCAGTCTAGTCTGTGCAGAGCTGGAGAAGGATGGAAGGGGCTGCTCTGAATTAAATAGGAGACTGGCATTTGGAATGGATGAGGTCAGTTTTTGTAACTAAAATGTGACCCTTGTAAAATCAAAAGTGACTGTGGAGATTTGGAACCTTTAGTAGCACCCACTGTCCAGCAGGGCAGGGGCTACCCAAACCACAGCTGGTGTCAATTACTGAGAAACTAACCAAGCTTCTCACATTCACACCTCACCTCCTTAGGGGCCTTAGCCCAGCCTCTGAGGGAGACCACCCCGCCTCCTTTACAGCCTTATAGGCTAATTTGGTAGCACTGTCCCTGTCCCTTTCACGCTGCACTTCCAGTCCCCTCCCCAGCCTGACTTTTCTCTAAGTGCTTTTAACTGCCTTTTACATAAAATATGTTTTCATTATTTATCTTGGGTTTTTTTTTCTTTTTTTTGGTCTGTCTCTCTCTACTCGACTATAAGCTCCAACAGAGTAGGGATCTAGGGCTCTGTTCACTGGGTACATGGTAACACACAGTAGCTATTTGCTGAATGAATGACTGAGCACAAGGAGTCGAGGGCTCTTACTGAACAGGTTACATATACAGTGTTCCCAAAAGGACAAAAAGAGAAAGTCTTGCTGAACAGAGAGATTTGGGGGCCTTGGTGCAGATGTCGGCAGATATTTGACAATCTGAAGAGCTCAGGAGCCAACCGCCTGGGACCAGGGCTGCTGCACCCTGAATGAGTGACTGACTCATGAGTGAATGACTAGTTGGAAATGAGATTTTCATAAGAAGAGATTGGGCTGTCTTGCCATGCCTGACAAAGTGGTTCTGTTGTCCTGGCCATCTGTAGCCCATTCTGTATCCTGCCCAGTTAGGGGTCAGGGCAGGGAGTGGGAGGAAGTCACATGTGTCCCACAGTCTGCTGCTTCTGGAAAATGTTTAAGGGTACAAACTCTGAAACCAGACTCCCTGGGTCCAGTTCCATTTTTCTTTTTAGAGACAGAGTCTCATCTGTTACCCAGGTTGGAGTGCAGTGGTGTCACCACAGTTCACAATAACCTCAAACTCCTGGCCTCAGGTGATTCTCCCACCTCAGCCTCCCAAGTAGCTGGGACTACAGGCATGCACCACCAGGCCTGGCTAATTTCTTTATTTTTGGTAGAGATGGGGTCTTGGTATTTTTCCCAGGCTTGTCAGGAACTTCTGGCCTCATGTAATTTTCCCACCTTGGACCCCCAAAGTGCTGAGATTACAAATGTGACCCTCCACAGGGGCCTCAGGTGAGTTTATGTAAATATAAGTAAATGCATTTATGTGAATACAAGCATAGGTGCATTCACTGTTATCCTTGGGATAAGGTGGAGATAGACAAGGTCTCCTGGCCTCAGTCTGTGTCCTTGTCCCTTTCTGTTACTCCTGGGGCTCACTTCCCTCCTTCTCATTAGTTTCTCCAGCTGAGACTCCGCTCCCTCCCAGGCCTGAGGCATAGGGTGGACCCTGACTGGGCCCCTCTTTCCTGCCCTCTCCTTCCTTCCAGCCAACCCTGGGACCTGCTGGTCATGGGAAGATGGGCCTGGTGGCCGAGTCAGCCCAGCCTGCCCTGCCCTGCTGTGTGCAGCCGACCAGCAACGGGTGCTGAGGACACCCGGCCTCCTGCAGGGACATGAAGCCCCAGGCCGCTACACCCTCTCCTGAGGGATTAGTGCTCATCCTGGGTGTGGTTTCTGGGCGGTGCTCCTGAATTATTGTCAACCCCACTTGTGCAGGCCCTGAGAGATGTTCCTAGCTGCCTGACCTTGGCCTCTGTCTCCCACATCACTCCTGGCTTTGCAGTCCTTGTTCCCAGGCTTCTCTGACTTCCTGTTCCCGCCTCCCCCCACCCCCAGTTTTGCTCTCACACTCTCTCCCCATTTTCATATAAGTCTGCAGCCCCAGCTGCTTTGCTTTCTTGTATCTCTTCCCTCCAGGCTGCCCCTCTCTTACAGATCTGCCCTTCCAGGAGCCTTCCCAGATTGGCTAGGACCATGCTGCTCAAAGCAGGGTGCACAGGTGCACAGACCTGGTGGCAAAAGCACTCCCTGGCACTTGTAGAAATGCAGAACCTCAGAATCTGAATTTCAACAAGATCCCCAGGCATCTATGTGTACCGTTTGAGAATTACCGAACTTGTGTCAGCTGCTGCCTGACTGACCAGAGAGAGGAATGAACATGTAAAATTCTGTAAATAATGAAAGGTGCCCAGCTGTGGTCTGCTGCTTCTAATCCCGCTTTCACAATGGCCTGACCACCTGCCTCTCTGGCTGGTGGTGCTGGATGTGCTGGAATTTCCCCTGCTGGGTCTCACCAGTTGCATTTGGTCAGCAGAGATGAGGGTCTCTCCCAGTCCGTGCCCGTCTGGTTTGCCATTTGACCTGTTCCAGGATGGCCTTTGCTTGGGATCCCAGACTCTTCAAAATTAAGCTTATCTCGAGCATGGTGGTTCACACCTGTAATCCCAGCACAGGGATTGGGAGGCCAAAGTGGGAGGATTACTTGAAGCCATCAGTTCGAGACCAGCTTGGGCAACATAGTGAGACACCCCCCCCCATGACTACAAAAATTTTAAAAAGTAAGCATCAACAATCTAAGCGTCTCTGCCCTAACTAGCTTCTGAAATGGTGTTCTGTTTAAAGGTTTTCTGCAATGAAATAAGTCGAAAGGGGCATCAGGCCACTTCTGTCTTTTCCCTTCCTTTCTTTGCCATGATACATACTAGCACATTAAAGCTTCTCTGTATAATGAGTAAGGGAAACCATTCATCTTCCATTCAGCCAGCATTTCTGAAAGCAACCTCATTTGTCGCTTAGCACCTACAAACATCCTGTGGAACTAACTTTGGGAAATGCTAATCAAACTTCCTTCTAGCACACACACGTACCTATCACTAAGATTTTCATGCAAGGATCTTTGGGTGCTGAGGGACCCCTTGCACCTCTTTTCTGATGTGAGAAGCTGAGTCTGGTGGTGTTGGAGAGAGGGTCTGCTGGACCTTCTTCCCATGCCCTTTTGGGCAGGGAGTGGCTGGTGAAGGCAGCGTCACCTCCCCCGGGGCCTATGGGGCAGGCTGTCTCCATCAAGCTCAATTTTTCCTGCATGCCAGGTGGCTCAGATTTTATTTCAAGTTTCCAATGCTATTTGTTATCTTGAACCCACCAGCCTAGTCCTGGAGTTGGCGTCCCTGCCAGCAGGGAGAAGACCATTCCTGTGAACCTCATGGCCATGCTGAAGGGCGGCACCCACAGCCTAGGGAAAGTGGGAAGCACTTCTACAAACCCAGTTCTGGGCTAGGTTTATAAGGAAGCTCTATTTGCTTTGACCACCTGGAGGGGGTGTGGTGGCAGAGATTTCTTTCCAAACCCCCTCCTGGGCTTTTGCTGACACTGTGGTTAGATGGAAGGTCGAACTGGCAGGGCGAGTTCTGACAGCCTGACTCATGGCTTCTTCAGCCCCCTGCCACAGGCTCAGTGGGGCTGAGGAGCTGGGTGGAGAAGGGTGTGGGAATCTCTGCAGGAATGCCAAACATGGAGATCCCAAGCCCTGGCCACAGAGCTGGGGCAGGCTGGGTACAAGTTTAGAGGTTTGCTGAGATTCTGGGGAACCAAATGGACATGAGAAAAGGAGGCCTCAAGAGCAATGTTGCTCCAAGGGTTGTAAGGTATCAGCACAGAGTGGCAGGCAGCGTGTCCCTTGCCTTAGAAACTCATGTGAAGGTCTTTTGAGTCTAGAAAGGACCCCAGATACTCCTCATTTTAGCAGGAAGATTAACAGGTGAGGAGGTTTCCCCAAGGCCATACAGGACTCTGTGGCTCATCTGGAATCTCGTGAAAGTTCCATTGAGATGTTGCTTCTTGGGGCATCTGGGCTGCTCCCCCAGCTAGAACGGCCATATTCAGCATGACCTGAGAATCAATTTATCCCAAAGCTGGATCCATCTGCTCTGGGGAATTCCATTCCCAAACCAACATGTGCCACACCTGGTTTCTTTGCTCCTCCCTAAAGAGATGGCAGAGCAGGACCCACCACAGGCTGAAGGAGCTTGATTGTCCGGGGCTCCACACAGTCCAAAAAGATCTTCACATGTGTTTCTAAGAAAGGGGAGCTTGGGGCTTGGCGCCTGTGGCTCAACTGGCTAAGGCGCCAGCCACATACATCTGAGCTGGTAGGTTTGAATCCAGCCTGGACCGCCAAACAACAGTGATGGCTGCAACCAAAAAAAAAAAAAAGGCCGGGTGTTGTGGCGGGAGCCTGTAGTCCCAGCTACTTGGGAGGCAGAGGCAGAAGAATCGCTTGAGCTTGAGGCTCTGTCTAAAAAAAAAAAAAGAAAGGGGAGCTTGGAAAGCCCAAGCCCTGGCAATTTCCAGGCCCAGTGACAGAATAGACTAGACATGGATGCCTTAAATCTGAGAGATTCCAGCCTCACTGTACTTGGTGCTGCTCAGGCTACATCCAATATCCTTTTCCCTACTCAGAGCTCCAGTTCTTAAGAGGGAGAGTGATCACCTGAGACATGTTCAGAGAAAGGTGACCAAGACATCCAGAGGGATGCTAAACCACGTCCTCCAGGCATGGCTGAAGAAGGTAAGCAGGTTTAGCTGCATATGAGAAAACTCAGAGGTACAAGATGGCTGCGTCCAGACATCGGAGGGATTGTCATGGGGAAGAGAGGTGGGACCTACTCTCCATGGTCCCAGGGCTTAAAGACAAGACCAGTGAGTGGAAGTTGTAGGAACCCAGAAGGTATCAGGATAGCTGAATCCTCTCCCTCTGCAGGCGCTGTTGGTCAATGTGGAAGGTGGTCTATAGACCTCCAAGGGCAGAGGAGGAAGGGAAGTCTGGAAGTCTTTTAAGATCAATGCAAAGTGCAATTCTATGACTCTCAGGGCCCTCTTCAATTTAGTGCATGTTGAACATGTGTTCTGTGCTGGACACTGTGCCAAGTGTTGAGAGTGGACACAAAAGTGAGCCATTCACTAACACAGAGGGGAAAAATAGACACCTGTACAAGTCAGAGCATGACCAGGTACACAGAGATCAGTACTGCCACACAGGTACAAGCACGTGGGTTGCACAGAGGGGATGGCACGTGAGTTGGGCCTCAAAGGATGAATAGGATTTTGACAGACAGAGCCAGGGGAAGGGCACAGCAGGCAGAAGAAACAATACAAAGGCAGTGGGATTGAACAGGCACATCGTGTTTGGGGACATGCCTACTGTGGGTGGAGTGAGGGAATGAATGGGAAGAAGCAGGAGATAGGAGGGTGGGCTGGGGCCAGCCTGGGAGAACCTTGGGAGCAGCCTAAGAATTCCAGCTACAGAAAGCTGTGTGCTGGCAGATGTGTCCAGGCAGGGGAAGGACATAATGACATTATTTATAAAGATCACTCTGGTGGCAGCACACACAGGGGGCTGGGGAGGTGGGTGAGGAAAACCAGACAGAGGAGCTCTCATATTGCAATGGTGGGGCCAGGCTTGATGGTGGCCCAGCTTGAGGCAGGGGAAATAGATATGAAGACAAACTAACATTTTAGAGTCACCAGGACTTGGTACCTAAATGGGAAAGGAAGTATTAGAGATGAAGCCAGAGTCTCTTGCTTGGGTGACTGGGTGGGTGGTGATTTCATTAACTTCTGTCTATTATTTCTCAAAAGCGAATGAACCAAAATATGTGTGGGTCAGGCTTGTTCTAAACTTTGTGGAGGCCTGAGCAAAAAGAGGAAGGCCTAGGGAGGCACTGGGAAGTGGGGAAGAAGCTCTGAGGGACAGCTGTGAGAGGTCTGAGTTTGCTGTGTGAGCGCTCCCTTTTGGGGGCTACACTTTCCCCTGGATGAGCAGCAGGGGCTCTCTGGTCAAGACCCAGACCCTCCCTCATATTTATGTCTCTCACTCCATCCCAACTTCTCTACCAACCTTGGTGACGTCCCTCTCAAGATAAGCTGGTAGGTGTTTACAGCACGCCCTGCACCTGTCTCCAAATATTCCCCCAGCCTGCCTGTTGGGACCACCAGAGGTGAAGTATAGAATCCTTCTCACTCTAATCTCAAACAAGGCTTTGGTCTTTCTTTGCTTATCTTTGAGTACTTGGAAAAGAAATTTGCATCACTAGATGTTGTTTATGCATTGACTGGTGAACTACCATGGGTGTAGTTTAGGAGAGAAGACAGCCTGGTGCTGCCTTGGAGTTTTACTTCAGTGTAGCTGAGCAATCATCTCATGTGGTTATGCTAGACCACTGCTGTCCCTTCTATTACAGACACTGATAGACACTCCCCACCTTGCCCTCACCAAGGACACTCTTCTCATTTCCCTGAAGATTTTAGCTCCAACCTACTATCACTTTCTTAATACTGTTATAATTCTCAGTGATTTCAATGCCTATGAGTATGATCCTTCCAATATCCTGGCCTCTTGGATCCTTGATCTCTTCTCCTCAAAAGATTTTGTCCTCTCTCCCACCTTAGCCATTCGTTTTCATAGTTGGCCAAACTCATTGTGGCCAATAATGACAATTTCTCTATATTTGCTATTACAAGCAACACACTCTTTGACCACTACTTTCCAATGTAGTGGAAAGTACATTCCCCTGAGTACCCTGACACTAAGATGTCTTTCTACAATCCATTCCTTCTATTGCTTTAATTTGAATTATCTCTTGATCCTGTTATGTTTTCTCCCTCTGACCCAGGTGAGAGTTCACAGACCATCTGTAAATCACTCCCTTGCATACATCCTTAACTCTCGTACTTCCCTCTTGTCTCATTACACCTGCCTGGAAAAATCCCTGCCTAAATACTTTTTACTTACTCTACACCTGCACCTGTGTGGTAGCAAAATTGAGGGGAGAAAACACATGACTCTGCTGACTGGTCTGCCTTTAAATTCATGACTGCCAACCTGAAGAGGGTTCTTAGTGCTACCTATCATTCCTACTGTATTTCACTAGTTGATTAGTTCTAGAAAATGATTTCATTCCTTCTCCTGTCTTCTAAACATCCAACGTGTGCTCACTCACTCTATGCTTCCCATCTCACTGAGATCACAGAAGCAATGCAAAGAGAACTCCAACAGGCTCCAACAGCCCATCTACCATCTACCATCAGCTCACCTCCTCAGTGACTACAGGTGGGCTGTCCACAATCTATCCAAGCCAACCTTTCCACTTGTGCCTCTGGTCCTGTCCTCTCTCATCTGCTCAGGGACACAACACCAGCAACTTCTCTCTCTCTCTCTTGCAGATCATCAGTTTCTCTGTACCTGTTGTATTATTCCCATCAGCATATACAACATGCTTTTATCTTTTAAAAAGGTCTATCTTGGCTTGGCGCCCATAGCACAGTGGTTACGGTGCTAGCCACATACACTGAGGCTGGTGAGTTCAAACCCAGCCTGGGCCAGCTAAACAACAATGATGATGACCTCAGCAAAAGATATCCAGGTGTTGTGGTGGGTGCCTGTAGTCCCAGCTACTTGGGAGGCTGAGGCAAGAGAATAGCTTGAGCTGAGAGTTAGAGGTTGCTGTGATCTGTGATGCCCCAGCACTCTACCTAGGGCAACATAGTGAGACTTTGTCTCAAAAAAAAAAAAAAAGGTCTATCTTAATGCCACCTTAACTTCCCAAAGCCCCTCATTTCTCTTTTCCCTTAAAAAAAAAAAATCTTTTCAGGAAACAGTCTATCCTCACTCTCTAAAATTCCTTCCACTTTCTCTTACACCATTCCAGTTAAATGTCTGCCCTTTCTATGCAACCAAAATTGCTCTTTTTGTTGTGTTTGTTTTTGAGACAGAGCCTCAAGCTCCTGCCTTGGGTAGTGTGTTGTGGCATCACAGCTGACAGCAACCTCCAACTCCTGGGCTTAAGCAGTTCTCCTGCCTCAGCCTCCCAAGTAACTGGGACTACAGGTGCCTACCACAATACTTGGCTATTTACTTTCCTTCTTTTTTTTTTGGTTATAGTTGTCATTGTTGTTTGGCAGGCCTGGGCTGGATTCAAACCTGCCAGCTTTGGTGTATGTGGCTGGCACTTTAGCCACTTGAGCTATAAGCGCTGAGCCACCCAAATTGCTCTTATCAGCTCAGTGCCCATGTTCAGTGGTTAGGGCACCAGCCACAGGCACTGGGGTTGGTGGGTTCAAACCTGGCCCTATCCTGCTAAACAAACAAACAACAACAACAAAAAAATAGCTCAGTTGTGGCGGGTGCCTGTGGTCCCAGCTACAAGGGAGGCAAGAGGATCCCTTAAGCCCAAGAGTTTGAGGTTGCTGTGAGCTGTAACTCCATGGCACTCTACTGAGGGTGACATAGTGAGATTCTGTCTTTAAAAAAAAAAATTGCACTTATCAAGGTACCAGTGATTTCCATGTAACTAAATCTGATAATCAGAAGCTTCCATTTCCAGCAATAGTGGAGTAGCTCAGCAAATCATCTTTTCTATAAATAACAGCTATAAACTCTGGGAAAACATGAAAAGTAACACTGACGAGTGACCAAAACCAAGCAGAAATGGAAGGAGACCTGACACTATGAAAAATAAAATTTCATTGCTTAAGTATTCTATTTTGCACCTTTATACCAAAGGTGGACTGTAATTGGCTCCCTCAATTCTGAATATAAACTCTGCCTAAATCTCTAACTGGCCCTTTAACTGTGCAAGCATTGGGGAGAATCCAAGCCACCCACCTGGAACTAAGCTTACCACAAAGAAAACAGAGTTTGAAGTTTTGAGTTCAGCCAAACAAATATCAATACCTTTCAGAGGAATGAAGACTAGAATCCAGAAGCTGTATAGTATATCACTCGTAAAGTCCAGGATGCAAGCCAAAATTACTAATATAATAAAAACTAAGAAAATGTGCCTCATAGTTGAGAGAACAGACAATAAGTGAGGACTCATCATAAAATGATTTAGATGCTAGAATTATCAGAAAACTATTTTAAAGCAGAAATTATAATTTTGCTTAAAAACATAAAGGAAAGTATGCTTGTAATAAGTAGATAAACAAATATTGTCAAGGAAACATAGATGATTAAATAAGACCAAATAGAAATTCTTAAATTGAAAAATATAATACATAAAATAAAAATCGTGTAGACTCAACAGCACATCTACAATGACAGAAGAAAGTCAGTGAACCTAACTAAACACGGATTAATAGAAATAAACTAATCTGAAGAGCAGAAGGAAAAAAATGAACAGACACTCAGTGATCTGTAGGATAATAGCAAAAGATCTAACATACATGTGATTGGAGTCCCAGAATGAGAAGAGAAAAAACAATGCATAAAAATAATTGAAGATACAATAGCAAAAATGTCCTCAACATGGTGAAGGACGTAACATATAGATCTCAGAAACTCACAACCCCCAAGCAAGATACATACGAAGAAAACCACACTTGGGCACCTTATAGTCAGATTGTTATAAATCAAAGATAATGAGAAAATCTCAAAAGTGGGCAGAGAAAAATGATACAATACATACAGGGAAACAATATGAAAGACTGGTAAATTCTTATCAGAAACAATGGAAGCCAGGGATAATGGAACAGCATCTTTAAAGTAATGAAAGAAAAAAGAAGACAACAATTAGAATTCTAGAGAGGGCTTGGCGCCTATAGCTCAACAGGCTAAGGCGCCAGCCACGTGCACCTAAGGTGGCGGGTTCAAATCCCCAGCCCAGACCCGCCAAACAACAATGACGGCTGCAACCAAAAAGTAGCCGGGTGTTGTGGCGGGCGCCTGTGGTCCCAGCTACTTGGGAGGCGGAGGCAAGAGAGTCGCTTGAGCCCAGGAGTTGGAGGTTGCTGTGAGCTGTAATGCCACGCACTCTACCCAGGGGGACAGCTTGAGGCTCTGTCTCAAAAAAAAAAAAAAAAGCAAGAAAGTACTATTGAAACATTTATATCTAATTTTCAGAATTGGCTTAAACCATGGAAAAAGCAATAATCATAAACCAACGCAAGGAATTTAGGGATTCTCACCCTGAAAACCTTCCTTTATTTCAGACATTGCTGACGACAGGGAACAAATTATACTACTGAGTTCGGTCTCAGGTTTGTTTTCTCCTCTCCCTTATTTAATAGGTGGATTGTGTTCCCTCTCAACCTTCTTGCAATGTAAAATTGAATTCAAACAGCAGAGGATTTCTCCTGTCTTTCAATCATTCCAACATACACACCAACATGATCCAACTCTGCAAATATTTTAAAGTAAGATCATAGTCTCTGTAACAGTCTGAATAATGGTCCTGGAGGAATTTGTGACTGTTAAGTTTATATGAAAAAGACTTTGCAGATGTGATTAAATTAAGAATGTTGATATGGGGAAATTATCCTGGGCTATAATATATGGGCTATAAATGCACTTATAAATATATAATAGGGAGGCTGTGGCAACAGTAAGAAGCAAGGCAATGAGGTCACGGAGACAGAGATGAGAGTGACGCAGTCACAAGCCACTGAATGTGGCAGCTACAAGGCAAAGCCACGAATAGATTCTCCTCTTAAAGTCTTGAGAAAAAGAATGGCCCATCACAAACCTTGGTTTCAACTAATTTTCGACTTCTGAGCTTTAGAACTATAAGAGAATAAATTTTTCTTGTTTTAAGCAACCAAATTGGTTGTGATTTGTCCCAGCAGTTGCAGGAAATGAATACAGTCCATTTAACCAGTCTTTTGCTATAAACATATCTGCGAACTCATCATTGTGATTCAAAAATAACCTGCCTTAATTTTTCTGGCATAAATTATACACGCACACTGTAACAGAGTTAACAGGTGGACTGATGCCCCATGGACTGAATGTCAGGGAAGGATGGCTTCCAAAGGAAATAGGGTGAGTGGAATCTGGCTTTCATAAGAGCAGATGTATCTGACATCTGGACTTACATGAATGTGGTCAATTGACTTCCGTCCTCTACATGGCTGTCTACTGGCTTCAGTTATGCTAGTGTAGAGACGAAGTTCACTCTTAGGAAGCACAATGCTGTGATATGGGTGAAGGAAGGTAAAGATTTGTCTTCTCTTCCCACCTCCCTTCCGCTCTCCTTTTCATCTTTCCTTCTTTGTTTCATTCCTCGCTTTCTTTCTTCCTTCTTAACAGAAACACTGATTTTCCCAGGGAACATTTAGGATTAATCTAAAGCAGAAATAATAGACATAATATAGAAGTCAATTAACGTATTTAAAGCCAGTACTTTGTATGGATGTTCTGGTTCTTATTTTTGCGGAAATTATTTTTAACCCTGTCTTTAATCTGAATCACTTTCCAAAGTATAACAATCCATTACCATTCTTGCTCGATTACTCCATTTGGAAATCAAATATGACTAGAATGATAATCCTTTCATGTAACTAGGCACATTTTTTCCCCTATCAGTAACACATTACATTTTATGAACTCTAAAGTTTACAGAGTGTCTTCCCTGAAATTATTGCCTGCTATACCTAAACTCTTACCATTTTTTCACTTCTTCTACCACAGTGAGATATTTATTTCACATTACTCTTAAACCCATGAACAGAATTCCATCCGTTTACTTAATATTGTTCAGATTTCCTAAATATTCCTGATTTCACATTTATTCCTTCATATCCAACCATAAAGATACTGATAATTTTAAATTACATCTTAAATAACAATTCTCTTATGGAAATAAAATATCTCTCCATGAGCTATAGAATAAGTTAAATTTCCTTAGATCGCACTTATGATGCTCCAAATCTCTATCAAACTGAACTGCCAAATACCTACTAAATTCTTCTTATCCCTTGAATTACTATCACTTTGAAATCTTTAGTATTTTTGTGCCTGCCTCTTATGTGTCCTTACATTTTTTCATGTACATTTTATTTATATTTTACAGTAGGCTTTCCCAAAGCATTGACTGAAGTTTCTTTGCATCAGAATCTTCTGCAATGAAAGTTCAATTTCTTGCTCTTTAACTAGAGTCACTCATAGAAAGTCCTGATTGTTACCAAGATTCTCTGTTGAATCTTACACTGCAATGATTCTGTTTCTGAAATTAAGATTTCCTTCACAAAGACTTCCCTAGTTATCAAAGCATAATATAATCCATATTTTTCCAACTTTAAGTTCCATATTTGGAAATAAAAAATTAGTTCTATATGTTACATGTATCTTAGTATATGTTTAGTTTTTACTTCCAACAACTTTAGGGACTCGAGCAAATAATGACTCATTTCAAGATCCTAACTTACCCAAAGAAATATCTTGAGCTATTCCTTAGATTTCCTAAGTGATAGAAAAATATATTGAAATATTATAATACATATCCTAGCACACATTAAAATATTATAATAATACACAATTTTATCCATAGAATATACCGATATGTTTTAACTTTTTTAAGGAATAATATACTCTATATCCACATCTGACGTACTCCTTACCTTTATCTCTGAGGTGGCTAATATCAAAATCTCAATTTTTCAATTAAAGCTTTTAAGAGACTTCTAGTTAGAAGTTATAATACTTCCACTTACAATACTTATAATTTCCCCATGTTGGTAATGAATGTACTAAACTTGGACTTATGCCTACATAAACCTCATGCACTCTGTCAGTATAAGGCATTGCCTTTCTTGAGTCATTCTGCGTTGAACTAGCTTAATGGAGTGACCAGCTGAGCAAGTGCCCAGGGCATTAATTTAAAAGAGATGCTAACATATTTTTATAAATACATTATTGGCGTTATGGTACCAGTTAACAGCTTTACACATAGAAGCTTCTGCATAAATTATTGAATGTATACTGATCAAATTCCTACATATTCAGACAGTGTATAAAAAAGGAAAACAATTTCAGAAGTGGTGAGAGATCTCTGTCATTTTTTATTTGGAAATAAAGAATTAGTTCTATATGTTACATGTATCTTAATAATAATCTGTTGATTATTTTTTCCAGAGTGGGCTAATGAATCTCAAATCAGTTGCTAATATCCACTTATCCAAAGTTAAAGTTCAGTTTTAAAATGGGTTACATATATATGCATGCGTGTTGTATACAGATGTATATTTATATATTCATAATGTGTGTATACATACGTATATTCATATATATGTGCATATCTACTTGATCACTAGTTAATGGGAGTGATTTATATATGTGCACATATATATGTGCATATCTACTTAATCACTAGTTAATGGAAGTGATTTACTTTGTTACCTAAATTTTAAATGAGCTAAAATATGTTTCCTATATTTACCAGCTGAAAAAACATACATTAAATATTATAATAAATGTTTATTTAAAATATAAAAATAAAATAATTTTTGTTTATATTTAAGAAAATATTCATCACTTTTTTCCTGCCATTAACTAAATATTATGCAACTTAAGTCAAATCTCTTAAGCCCTAAAGACGTGTTTACACTGTTTGGACCTACTATGTTTAAATGCAACATTCTCTGACGCTCTAAATTGCCCTCAGAAATGCAAGTTTTTTCAGTCTTATGCCTGTGTTCGTTTTTAGTCTTCAGTTCTTCTTCACTATCAAAATATCAGATGTTATTTTTTGCACCTTCACTCTGCATCTAGCATCTAGATGAAATATATCATTTAAAATTTAGATGCCACATACCTTTGAAAATGCTTGAGTATAATCTGATGTGCCCTGGATATGCAAATAACAATTTAGATGAACAATCAAATAAAAATATAGGTATATTTAAATACAGGAAGCACTGAGGAAGAGTTTCTCTAATTAATTGTGAGAGTTGAAATATTTAGCTATTTATTTTGTGTTCTCAGAAGATTCGTTCCACTTCTTTGTAATTTCTGTGTTGTTTTTTAGATAGTTGTGTGTGTAAGAGGTACCAGTCAATTTTTTTACACCAGTATATTATACTGACTAGCATCTATAGGATTCAGTGTTAGTGCTTTCTCCATAATTGGATGGAGGGATGGATGAATGAATGAATGATTCTATTATAAGTTTCTATAGTTACTCAATCTTGCTTACAAGTGAGAGAATATCAAGTGTCTACATTTGACAGAAGACCCAAAGCCCAAGAAAGATGAATCTATTTCAAGAGACATAAACCAGTAACTGGAATATAGTTTGAAATATTTTCATACCAGTTTCTAAATCTAAAACATACTAACAGTACTTAAGAAACACAAACAAGAAAAACCTTTTTATTTTTTAGGAAGCAAATTTATAGTGGACAATAATAGAATGTTTGGACGATTTTTATAAAACATGTAACTTTAATAATACCTGTCAGGAAGAGTGAAACCTTCATAATTCTTGATGTAATAATACAATAGGAAAGCTGTTTATAAGTTTCTAAAATGAAATCTACTAGATCCTAATGCATAGGTGTGCATAATTTCCTACTTGATAATGCTTTCTGGTTACAATTTATTTTTAAGGTACTTTGAAAAATATTATGATAATTTACTGCATATTCAATGCATGAGCAGAAAAAAATCCTTCTCAGAAGTGTGTATGTTCACTTACAAATCCGTCTCTTTAGAAGAACATATAAATTCTGAGGACGCATAGCACCCATAAACATAACTTTGAATATAGATGCACCATAATAATAAGTATTCTACATTTTAGCTGCAAATCTTTTTCATTCAAAGTTGTGCATGATGACGTTATATTTTGGATCAACCTGCTATTATATGTGATATATAATTGAAATGAAATAACATAATTCAAATAGGTAAGAATTACCCTCATCATAATAGATTATATTCATTCTTTTCCCTCTTTAGGATTTAAAATACTCATTAAAAAGGAAAATCTACATTAGATAATGATGTCATTTAAGGAAATTATTTTTTCTGAGTATTTTGTGACATGTTCCTCTTCTTTCAATGAATATCTTATACATAGTTGTGGAAGTCAAGGCTTCTATATTAAAATCATCATATTATGACATCAGAAAGCAGGATTACCTATAAAAAGTAATACAACCATAAGAGATTAAAAATAAGAATTTATCATTATAAATCAGCATATTAACTTTCACTGGCATATTGCAAGGTTTTTAATGGTAACTAATTCTCCAGTCACAAATATAATGCCTTAACTACTCAAATTAAAATGCAGAATAACTCAAATTCATGACATGTGGTGGATAATAAAGACATGATTAAAAAGATACAATTTTTGAAGATATACTAACATTTAGGCCAATCATGGTTGCAGACTTCCCCATAAAGTTTTTCAGTTCTCACAAAAATAGATAGAAAAGGCATTGATAAGTTTATTTCAAGAAAATTTTAAAAACATTTTCTTTTTGTTGATTAAGTATTATATTTTCTTTGAGACTCTTTTGGTTAAATTTTTGTCATGGCAATATAAAAACTATGTTTTTAGGACACTTATTTTTACCATCCATTTTTTACTACTTAAATTATTATATTTACGGTCTAAATTTTTACCATAAATTAAATCTCATATTTTAGAAAAGTATTTGATGGATCATAACAAACAAACTAATTGATTAATATTGCATTAAAGAAAACTAAAGAATGAAAATTATTAACTATAGAAATTATAAAAAACAATCCAAATATACATTTGATTAGCTGATGGACAATATATACCTCTATCAACAGGAAAAGTTCCTTTTAGATAAAAATAAAGAGTAACCATTTTAGAAATGTCTCAAGGAATTTGGATAGTATTGGGAAAGATTCTTTATCTAAAGCATAGAAAAGCATTCCATCCTCCAAAACAATGACCAAGGAAAGCATTCCTTCCTCCAAACCTCCCAATACATACAGACTTGTACTAGAGTAACAATATCGCATTGACTCCGAGATGAAGACTTAACTGGACCTATGTTCTGCTTTGTTCTCATAACTAGAAGGAAAATGTATTTTTGTCTTTGGAGTAAAATACTTTTAATTACATAACAAAAGAACCTTTCCCTTAAAGATAATTTTGTTTATGGTATAATGTACCGTAGGGACTGAGGTATGCAGCATACCTAATTCCCAAGACTGTTACAAAAAGTACATGATGTAATTTCCATGAATTTTTAAATGCCATAATTACATGTATATAGCATTCAATAAATTTAGTTGTGACTGTTATTGTTACAAGTAGTCAAACGAGAAATTTACTTCAATTTCATGTGTTCTAATCATGATCTAATTAATTAAAAGAAATAGTTCTTTATTTGAAGATACCATAATGGCTTATCTAATATTCATTCTATGTTATCTTCTTGTTAAGAAAACTATGTATAAGAGTATAGCAATGTGCCCAGTTAAATAGTGACAAGTCCATTCCAGATTAAGAACACTAATGAAATGTGAGGCAAAGACTTTGGGTGGGGCTTGCCAGAAATCTTCTTAAAGAAAGGTAACTTCGCCTATTGCTCTTCCTTTTCCTCCTTGTCTAAGTAGGACACGGTGGCTGAAGTGTAGCAGTTATTTTGACTCCTTGAGGGGCGGATGAGATTTCTAAGATCTCTAGCCTGACATGGTTGAGCATCCAAATCACAGTCACCAGCTGCCTGTCTCAGACTTCTTGTCATATTCTTATCTAAACCATTTTGTGTTTAATCTGGCATAGTTCTGTTTCGCTTACTTGTGATTGAATGCAGTACCTAATTAATTAATCCCTCTTGGGAGAAAATAAAGTCTTAATGTGTTTATCATTTGCAATTACCAAAAATGTTATTTTGTTAAACTTCTTTTCTCCACCTTTAACATAATAATAATGTTTTAGCAGAGATGGTGATTTCAGAATGTGTTATCAGAATGAAAGTTGCTTTGCCTTTTCAGGGAAATTAGATAAGCCCTCTAGTTTTTATAAAATTATATCAAAAGAATATTGGAGATTAATTCAGGGAGAATAAATACGATGAGCTATCATTCACATTGATGTTTTGAGACTCATAAAAGGACTAAGAGAGGGAAATCTAAACTTCATATAGATACCAAAAATTACAATTAATTGTCAAAGGGAAGTAAATGTAGTTCCACTGGGATCTCATACTCTGCAAGGAGAACACAGAATTAATAGATGCTTCTTTCTTCGAGTTTCACTGCTGGTAAGAATAATAGCCAATGGTACATTTCCTTCCCATTAGAGTTAGTAACCTCCAGAGAGACTATGAAGGCGCAGAGCATTCCACAAAGTTGCTATTTGATAAGGGCCATTGGTGAGCATATCGAGTTTCTTCTCTGTGATTTCAGAGGGAGAATTTAAAAAATGTTATGGCTGCTTATGTGCTTTTGCGAGAGATCGAGCTGGAGGTTTCATTTATGAATATGTTAGGAGCTCACATTGCTGCATGGTGGCTGATACATTTTAAAATATGAGGAAGAAAAGCCCAAGTGCAAACCCAGCTTTGCCCAGGGGAAGACTACCCATTGTGTAGGTTCATTACCTGAGTGAATAACAGGAAACTGCTCAGCTTCTGTGTGAAGGTTGATAAGCCAGCCCATTGATTCCGAAAGTTCTTGTGTAGAAGATATGCTACAACTACTTCTAATATTATAAAAAGCACCCTTGGAATGATAAGCTCTGAAGTATGTACGGTCCACGTATTTCAAGCAGCATGTTAGGGGCAGAACTGCATTATAAGAACTCACATTATCATCATCATAATCATCATTTTTCAATCTAAAAAAGGCATTTTGTGATATCCGATGCAGCAATAGAAGAAAATATGGCCTGGTTTGAGATTGTTGATAGCATTTTAGAAGGGCATCAACAGTGATCACATTAAAAACCTCTATTAGGATTCATTTAATGCTGAACTTCTGGCATCATTTCATGTTGTTTTAAATCTGGAAGCAAAAGATATCATAGAATTTTTTCTTACTATTAATACTCTTTGATATGGATTGTTTGAAAGAAAACCTAAACAAAAAACTAAATATTCATTTAGGGTATTGTTACTAGTCCACAGTATATTGAACAAAATTTTCTAATTTATTTTATAAATAAGTCAATTATTGGTTACTCCCATATCCTTCCTTCAAGCTAGGAAGTTTTAGTGTGATATAGTTTATCTGCTTTTATATAACTGTACAAAAGAATATGGTGAATGTAATATAACATATTTTTGTCTTTATTCTTTAAGAAATTCAAACTTAAATTAAGAACTATCTCAGTAAATAGTTCATTCAATAGTTCATTTAATTATCTGTTATTCACTCAGAAAATATTTATTAAATTTCTATTTTGTTAAGGACATTTTTACAAGATGTAAGACATGGAGTTGTAAACCATTTCAAATACAATTAAAGAGTGAAAATTGGTGTCTCCTGTTGAATCATATAATATACTTGATCAACCTTCCTTTCAATCAAATTTAATTAATTAGAATGAAGAGTGTTACTGGAACAGAGCAAATTTGTTAAACTGAGATTGGATAGCATCTAGAATATTCACCTATTTTTTTGATTTTGAGTAATCACTTGTAGTAGTTTATATATAAGAATGGGCAAAGAGATTTATCCTTTTTGTATGTGGAGGGGGAGAAAGTCCATAGTTTCTAACTAAGTAGGCAAAATATGCCCACCCCTCACCCAATTCTATTGTAAAAACATTTTTAGAATTTTATCTTAATAGATATCATTAGAAGGCCCATGTATGGGTCCACGAAGAGATGGTAAGATCATTAAATAAAGTAGCTACACTAAAACATTAGAGCTCAAGTGAATCATGTTTTATTTATTTTGTTTGTTTATACACAAATTGAAGGCCTGGGTATAAGGAGAATAATTTAGTTGACTAGATTGTAAATATTCGATAACCTGTAGAAATTAACAAACATATTAGATGAATTCTGCATTAGTGCTTGGTCTCGAGCTTAACTAGATTTGAATTAGAGAAACTATTTATAAAGTTACTGTACAAAAAGTTACAAAATTATTCCAAATACTAATGTAAGTTGTGGTTGAGATACTTTAGTTTCTAGCTTGAACATAGAAGAATACAGGATGTTCTAAAAGGTGCCATACATAGGGAAAATGGGAAGTTGTAGATGAATGGACATTCATTTACAAAATATTCATTGCAAGATTTAAAGAGGTAGCCAACACATAAAGAATGTTTTGTAAATTTTGTAGTGGATATTTAATAAATAAAGCTCCATTTAGCTAAAATTTCTCATTTTCCCCTATGTATGGTGACTTTGGAGACACCTGGTAGAATTAAATCATTTTAAAGAAATGTTAAGTTAAATTTATTTGTAAATAAATGCTACTAGCAACCACCAACAAGCATGTATTATGTAATGCACAGGTGAGAAACCTGATGTGTTTAGAAAATATAAATTACTTTGAACTTGTGACTTCAAGTCTAGCCCTTCATTCTTAAAACAGGATATAGATTTTGGATTGAATTTTTAACTAGTAAAAAACATATTTAGATATTTCTAAGCCCAAGTAGAGTTCAAATTTTATAATGCTTTTCATTCATAAAATTTGATTTCAAGCTCTACTTTAAGGCATTTTATATTCATGTTGTTGTGGTCAGGGTACGAATGTGTAATAATATTCTTTTTAAAATTTCAGATTAATAGACTCATTGCCCATAGCACAGTGGTTATGGCTCTGGACACATGCACCGAAAGTGGTGGGTTTGAACCTAGCCCAGGCCAGTTAAACAATGACAAGTACAACAAAAATAGCTGGGCATTGTGGTAGGCACCTGTAGTTCCAGCTACTTGGGAGGCTGAGGCAAGAGAATCACTTAAGACCAAGAGTTTGAGGTTGCTGTGACCTGTGATGCCACAGCCCTCTACCTGGGGTGATGTAGTGAGATTCTGACTCACAAAAAAATATCCTGATTAATATGTGATAATATTCTTAATACACCTTCCTAAAAAAACACCATTGCTCTATTTCCATTGACCACAAAACATTCTTTAGAAGTGGTGTTAGTTCTTTTGGCCATCAAAGTAGTATTGAATCTAATGAAACCATACTTACTGAAGAGTCATTAAATCATTGCCTGTTTGGAAGTTAACTACCTTTGGAAACTACATCAGTTATTTCAGGTAACCTGAGTAGCATAAAGTAAGCCACTGTTTCAGTGCAGTAAATGGTTCTTGCTGGTCTAAAGGAGCAGAAGCGTCCTCCAAAGGCCCCTGATTTACAGTTAAGGTTGAGAGCACACACATGTATGAAACCATTTCGAATAGGGAACCTATACCTCGGAACTTCGACTTTATAGACAGGGCTTATGTCTTTAGGTCTTTTAGTGAAGAAATAATGAGTTTTCTTGTTTACAGAGAAACTTTCAAACATGACCATTTTGAAACTCAAGCTACTCTTTCTTATGGTTTTCCTCTTCTAGTAGTTAAAAATACAAGGTTTTTTTTTTTTCAGTAGCTTTAGTATTAATAGCTTTCACAGCATGCCGCTATATGTATTTTAATAATAGAAAACAACTATGAAATTACTGATATTATATAGCAGGTTTTGAATTAACTAAAATTAAGGTCTAAAATAGAGCTTTTTGTGGTATTTCATTTTTATGAGTTTTCATCTTTCCAACTGAGTTGTACGAAATTAATTCTTCTCTATACTTATATAATATTTCCAAATAGCAATCTTAAAGGCAACATTGTAGTTGGAAAAATAATATCTTTTAGCAACACTGAGTTGGTGAGCTTCTCAGAGTTTAACTACAAACGAGGATGTGCTTCCTCAGTACTGGTGTGATTGTGTAATGAGAGGATGGGATATATGAGTAGATGGGATATATGAAAATATGGGTGTAGGAGAAGACATTGTCATGTACTCTCCAGGGCCACCACCACTTAGACACTTATGTCAAAGGAGTCTACTTGTCTAAGTATAATTCAGAAATAGTGGTTTCCTTGATTTAAGTTTGTTTACTCAAAATAGAAGCCACCTTGCAGTAATAGTGATCACCACAAAAAGTTAATATTTACAGAGAGGTTTCCACCTGCAAGGGTTTTCCAATTGTCTTATGAACATTAATATATCTAGTTCTCACAAAATCCATGAAGTAGTTTTTATTATAAGCCCCATTATGCAAAGGAGGACCACAACGCACCGAGGAAGTAAGTGGTTTTTCAAGGTTACATTGTCCATAAGTGGTAGTGTACAGAGCCCATGCTATTTTACCAATGTGGTCTTTTGCCTTACTTGCTACATATTTAGACTATTTCTATATAACTTATAAACTAGATATCTACATACTAAGGTACAGAATTGCATACAGAAAAAATATCCTTGAAGTTATGCTGATAGGACATCATTATCCTCGGTGCAGATGAAAACCAGAAAGACCGAAGAAAAAGAGGTTTTTGTTTTGTTTTTTTAGTAGAAGTTTATTCCTTTTTCACCTGGGCGTCCAGAGCCTAGCAACCCAAAGTTGCTAGATAACACCATGAAGGAAGGCATTCCAAGGCTCAGCCCAACTGAGCCAATAATGTTCTCTCCCCCAGGGGTCCAGAGGCAAGAACTCTTATTTTCCCTTTGAAGTATTTTTTTTTTTTTGATCCTCAGCCAGATGTTGAACACAGCAGAGGTTACAAAGAATGTGTGTTTATCTAATAAGGTGCTCTATCCTGGTGCTCCTGTGGACTGTCACATCTCCTAGACCTGAACTTAGTTACATGGCTGTGCTGAGCTGCAGGGAAACCAAAAGACTAGAACTAAAAATTGCTATTCTGTTATTAAACTACAAGGGAAAACAAATATGACAGGTAATGACTAACCTCTGCCATAGCACCTTAGGGACAAATAGTCTACCAGTGCATCCTACCCTGTGGCTGCACCAACCACGTGTGGCTGTCAGATGAGTGAAATGTGGCTGGTCCAGCAACTGGATCAATCTCTAATCTGTGCATATATCAAAACGTCATGCTGTACCTCACAGATACATAAAATATTTATCTGTCAATTAAAGTTTACAAAAATTTAAAATGTGGCCGGTCCAAATTAGGATATGCTATAAGTGTAAAATAAATACAGCATTTCAAAGACTTAGTGTGGAAAAAAAGGAATATAAAATACGTCAGTTTTTGGATTGTGCATTGAAATGACACGATTTTGGATATATCAGATTAAATAAAATACTTAAGTTAATTTTACCTTTTTAAATTTTTTTAATATGGTTGCTATAAAATTTAAAACTATTTCTGTGCCTTGCAGTATATTTGTTTATTATGCACTGACACATTATATTTGCACATATTTATGAGATACAAAGCAACATTACGATTTTTTAATATAGTGTGGTAAGATCAAATCAAGGCAAATAACTTATTCATCCCTCAAATATTTGACTTTTGTGATAAAAACATTTGAGAATTACTGTTTTAATCATAGTATAATAATTTTTAGCTTATACTATATTCATCACCTTACCTTAGCTTTAGCTTATAACACTCAATTGTCAGCAACATTCATCATACTGTAAAATGGCTATTAAGGAAATCACACTTATTTCTTCCATCTCACTGAGGCTCTGTACCCTTCGATTTTCATTTCCCCACTCGCCTTGCTCCTTCATCACCACTGGAAGGCACCATTCTATTCTCTGCTTCTGTGAGTTTAATTGTTTTAGATTTCACAGGTAAGTGGAGTGCAGTTTTGCCTGTGTTCAGATTAATTCACTTCCTAACATGTTCTCCAGCTCTATTCAAGTTGTCATAAATAACAGATGTTTTTCTTTTTTAGGGCTAGATAATATTCCATTCTGTGTGCATGACACACTTTCTTTATCTGTCTATCTGCTGATGGACAGACACTTAGGTTGATGTCATAGCTGGCTGTTGTGAATAGTGCTGATGAACATGTATCTGGGGACACGCTGATTTCAAAGCTTTCCTATTAATTGTAAATAATTGCACTGATTTCAAAATGTTCATGTAAGAACCCAGAAGTGGGTTCACTAGAGCATATGGTAATTATAATTTTATGTTTTTTGAGGAACTTCCATACAGTTTTCAGTAATGGCTGTGTTGAGTGACATTCTCACTAAGAGAGGATGAAGTCTCCCTTTTCTCCACATTCTTGACAGCAAATGTGGTCTTTCATCTTTTCAATAGCCATTTAGCAAGTGAGGTGCTATCTTACTGTGGTTTTCCTTTATGTCCTCAGAATGATTAGTATGGTTTATTTATTAGTCATTTGTATATCTTCCTTTGAGAAATATCTATTCAGGTCCTTTGCCTGTTTGGATTGTTTGTTTTCTTTCTATAGAATTGTTTGCCTTCCTTATCTATTTTGAAGAGCAATCCCTTATCAGATGTATTTTAGGAAATCATTCCAATCTGTATGTTGTTGTTTCACTCTGTCAATTGTTTCCTTTCTTTTGCAGAAGCTTTTATTTTGATGTAATCCCATCTGTCTATTTTTAATTTTATAGCTTATGGTTTTGGAGTCAAGTCTAAAAATAATTACTTCCCAGACCAATGTTATAAAATGATTTTCCTTATATTTTCTTCTAGCAGTTTTATACTTCCAAGTTTTATGTTTCTATATTAGATCCACTTTGAGTAGATATTTGTATATGATGTTAGAAAAGGGACCAATTTCATTCTTTCACAAACGGATATATATTTTTCCAAATACTGGTTATTGAAGAAACTGTCCTCTTGGCATAAAATATTCTTGGCGACATCATTGAAAATCAGTTGACTGTGGATATGAGCCTCACTTCTTTGCTCTCTATTCTGTTCTAGTGGCCATTGTGTGTATTTTTATGCCAGGATTATGCTCATTTCATCATGACAGCTTTTTAATATACTCTCAAATCAGGTAGTGTGATCCCTTTAAGACAGGAATGATTTTGGGGTTTTAGGAAAAGTACAGATTTTTGTTTCCCCATATGTTTAATTAAGAAAGGGAATTTTAAAAAAATTAGAATAAGTGTTGAGAAAGCCAATTCATGGTATCTCCAAGAAGTTGCCACTATTTTCCATAAAAATATAACTTATAAAGTAATAACTTTTAATGTTATTTCCTGTACAGTATACATACAGCAAATATATTTAATAATTCAGTTTTATATCTTCAAAAAATATACATATAATTCCCAGTATATTTTTTAGTGCTTTTATTGTACATAATACATTTTAAATATTGAATAGTCTAGTCTGAGTTATACCTAAAGTTCAATACATATTTGACCCTATACATTAATAAGCAGTATGAACTATCTATAAATTAAATGTAGTAAATAAATTGTCCTGATAGAGATGAGGATAGTTAAAGGAATTATATCTGATATTTTAACCAATATCAGTGTAAGAATATTCAGAGTACATAAATTAAACACTGAGGACATAAAGAAGATGAATAATCCAAATTAAATTCCATGCTTAGCAAAATAAAGAATTGGTGTTATACCAGGCTTTGGCTTCTAAGAACCCAATGGGATAAGAAATAATGGTCATTCTCAGCAAGGGTCCAAACCTTATTTCAATGGAATGCACAGACATTAATCATTATGAAAAATCATCTGCCTAATTTCATATTTTAAGTCATTATAGAGTGATACTAGCTGTAATAAATTTCTGAGTAT
Source organism: Galago senegalensis (assembly GCA_963575145.1). Taxonomy (NCBI): domain Eukaryota; kingdom Metazoa; phylum Chordata; class Mammalia; order Primates; family Galagidae; genus Galago; species Galago senegalensis. The sequence continues at coordinate 67,232 of CAUYTI010069697.1, forward strand.
AAAAATTCTGCCTTCTAAGAAATGATTTTAGCCTTATTTAATTTGCTATTACAATATTAATTAGTATCAGAGTTGTAAAATTGCAGTTTTAGCCCTGGGCTTTTTGCCATTTCAAGTGCTGTTCTCTAAAATAATTCTAGTTAGAAATCATTGTTTTTACACTGTGGGGGCTATTATTCTTTATTATGAATTAGATGTAGGAGATGATATTTCAATATTTGTGGTACAAAGTTAATAAGTTACCCACTTACAGAACCTCACAGAACTACACGTACTGACATGTATATTCCTTATGCAAACAGGTGGCTTTGTATCATCGATCCTTTCAAAGTTGTCATTAACTCAGAAACTTCCACATATTGACACTTGAGTTGGTTCCCTTGTGGACTATAACGGGTTCTGCTCCTGGAGAGCATTCTAGTGTCTAAAATAGCCCTTCCCATTGCCACTATTTTTTTTTTTATCACTCATTGTTCTATCATTTGTCTTTTCTGTTCAAAACTTAATGAAGCACTATTTGGTTTCATTAATGTCTGTCTGCCTTTTTAACCTGTATCTCTTTTATATTCTCAATGAACCTTTTCTAGTCATGAAGTGTGCCCCTTCTTCATTTCAAAGGAACCAAGAATACAATTGAGGAAATGATAATCTCATCACTAAATGGTGCTGGGAGAACTGGATATTCAAATGCAGAACAATGAACCTTAAACTCCTACCTCTCATTGTTTACAAAAGTCAGCTGTGAATGATTAAAAAGTTAACTGTAATACTAGGACGTATCAAACCACTAACAAAAACATAAGGCAAATGCTTTATGAAATTGGACCAGGCAAAGATTTTTTTGAAGAAGACCTAAAAAGCATGTCTACTGTAGTTCTCTAAGTGTTCTCCAAACATCTTTCCAAAAGGAATGTATTAGTTTGCATTCCCACCAGCAGTGTAGAAGTGTTCCCTTTTCTCCACATCCACGCCAGCATCTCTGATTTTGGGATTTTGTGATGTGGGCTAATCATACTGGAGTTAGATGATATCTCAAAGTAGTTTTGACTTGCATTTCTCTGATGATTAA
>CAUYTI010069698.1:0-10621 GCA_963575145.1 Galago senegalensis
ACGGAGCCTCAAGCTATCCCCCTGGGTAGAGTGCCGTGGCATCACGCTCACAGCAACCTCCAACTCCTGGGCTCAAGCGAGTCTCCTGCCTCAGCCTCCCAAGTAGCTGGGACTACAGGCGCCCCCCACAACGCCTGGCCATTTTTTGGTTGCAACCATCATTGTTGTTTGGTGGGCCCGGGCTGGGGATTCGAACCTGCTACCGTAGGTGTATGTGGCTGACGCCTTAGCTGCTTGAGCCACAGGCGCCCGCGCCTACTTGTCATATCTTTTTTTTTTTTTTGAGACAGAGCCTCAAGCTGTCCCCCTGGGTAGAGTGCCGTGGCATTACAGCTCACAGCAACCTCCAAGTCTTGGGCTCAAGCGAGTCTCTTGCCTCCGCCTCCCAAGTAGCTGGGACCACAGGTGCCTGCCACAACGCCCAGCTATTTTTTGGTTGCAGCCGTCATTGTTGTTTAGCGGGTCCGGGCTGGGGATTCAGACCCGCCACCTTAGGTGTACGTGGCTGGCGCCTTAGCCGGTTGAGCTATAGGCGCCGAGCCAACTTCATATTTCTTAACTTATTTTTCCAGGCATTGTTCTCTTGTCTTCCCTTTTTTCAAACCACCCATCTATCAATATTTGATAAAGTCTTTTAAATCTCATTCTTCTTTGAGAGTACCTTGGTAATTCCTGGCCATTTTTGTTTCTTACAACTTTTTAAATCAGCTTGTCATTTCTTCCTCCCACCTAAAAGCTATTGGGGGTTTTGGATATAAAACAGAAGGTAGTATCTTCTAATTGACTTATAAATCCATCGTAATCCAAATCAAAATCCCCCAAAGAGTGTAAAGTTTGGTTACTTTTCTCCTTAAAGGATTACATGTCTATTTGTTGCACTTATTTCTAAGAACTTCATACTTTTGATTTTATTTTATATGATGTAATGTTATTCATTAGGAACCATACTTTCTGGATTTAAATTCTTGACCTGTTATTTATGAGCTGTGTAACCCTGGGGAAATTACTTAACTGCCCTACACTTCTGTTTCTTTCTTTTTTTTTTTTTTTTTTTTTGAGAAAGATCCTCAAGCTGGCCCCCTGGGTAGAGTGCAGTGGCATTACAGCTCACAGCAACCTCCAACTCCTGGGCTCAAGCGAGTCTCTTGCCTCAGCCTCCCAAGTAGCTGGGACCACAGGCGCCTGCCACAACGCCCGGCTATTTTTTGGTTGCAGCCATCATTGTTGTTTGGCGGGTCCGGGCTGGGGATTCGAACCCGCCACCTTAGGTGTACATGGCTGGCGCCTTAGCCGGTTGAGCTATAGTCACCGAGCCACTTCTGTTTCTTTATATGTGAAATGAGCAAGTTTATAATAGTACTTAACCAGCAGAGTTGTGCTGAAGATTAAATGTGCTCATGTACATAAAGAGCTTAAAATCATGTGTGACACAGTGCAATGTAAGTTTCAACAACTATCATTATTATTTTGTTTCCTAACAGTTGATTATAGATTATACAGCATTGTTATTTCTTGATTTCACATTCACAAACCTTGATAAACTCACTAGTTCTAATAATTTGCATGTGGATTCTTTTCATAGTTTGATGTATACACTTATATCATCTACAAATAATGTTAGTTTATATCCTTTCTCCTAATCCCTAAGATTTTTATTTCTTTTTCTTGCTTTAGTAAGATATATCAAACTTCCACAAATGTATATAGAAATAATGAAAGAAAACATCTAGACTAGCCAAAGCCATTTTTTTTTTAATTCTAATCATGGGACTTAATATCAAGCTGCAGTAGTCAAGCCAGTTTAGCAGTGTTAGGATAGATAACAGATTAATGGCACAGTATAGAGAGTCTGGAAATTCATCCACGTATTCGTGATCAATGGATTTGCAACAAAATTGCCAGTGTAATTCAATAGGGAAAGGAAAATCTTTTCAACAAGAGGCTTTTGTACAAGTGGAAATTGATAGTGGGAAAAATAAATGTTGACCAATATCTGACACCATACTGACAAATTAACTTGAAGTGTAAAACTTAAACCTGTAAAATTTCCAGAAGATGACATAGGAGAAAATCTTTTGCAACCTTAGGAATATGCATATTTCATAGAACACAAGAACCACATACTATAAAAGGAAATAATTTACATATTGTTCTTCAGAATTTAAAAGTTTCACTGTTTGAAAGATACCATCAAGAAAACTAAAAGGCAGACATCACTCAAAGTTTGCAAAACCTCTGACTTTTACCTTGCTTGGTAATTTGCAAAATTAAAAAAATATTGCTGGATGTGGTAGCATGTGCCCGTAGTCCCTGCTACTTGGAAGGCCAAGTGTAAGAAGATCCCTTAAGCCCATGTGTTCAAGGCTTTAGTGTGCTATAATCAAGCCTATGAGTTAACCACAACACTCCAGCCTGGAAAACATAGTGAAACCCTTAAAAAGATATATAAATTAAATAAATAGTGTTATTGGGTTGGTGCCAGTAGCTCAGTGGTTAGGGCGTCAGCCACATTCACCAGGGCTGGTGGGTTAGAACCCGGCCCAGGCCTGCTAAATAACAGTGACAACAACAAAAAAAAATAGCCAGGCATTGTGGCAGGTGCCTGTAGTCCCAGCTAGTTGGGAAGCTGAGGCAAGAGAATTACTTAAGCCCAAGAGCTTGAGGTTGCTATGAGCTGTGACACCACAACACTCTACCAAGGGTGACAAAGTGAGAATAATCAAATCAATCAATCAATAGTGTTATTCAGTAATAAATGTTAACTAATTAAACATAAGTGTGCATAGTAGTTTTATTTATAATGAGCACAGTCTAGAAAGAAGAGACTATATTAAAAATGTGGTCTATCTATGCAGTCAAATACTATTCAGCAATAAAAAGGAATGAACTAGTGATAAAGGCAAAAAAAAATGCTGAGCAAAAGAAGCAAGGTAGAAAAGAACAACTATATATTTCCATAAAGTACAAAATATTCTACAGTGACAGATCAGTGGTTGCTTAGCAACAAGGTTTAATGATAGAAATGGATTGCAAAGGGACTCAAGTGTATTTTTGGGAGTGATGAAAATATTTGTTATCATAGCTTGACATGTTAAATATCATTATGTGTTGCTTAACAAAGGAATACATTCTGAGAAATAGATCGCTAGGTGATTGTGTCATTGTGCAAACATACTAGTCTTCAACAGACCTAAATGGTATAGCCTATTGCACACACCTGGGCTCTATTGACTCCTAAGTGTTGACTCCTAAGCTATCCATTTGCACAACACATTACTGAATACTATAGGCATTTGTAACACAATGGTAAGTATTTTTATATCTAAACATAGAAAAGATACAGTAAAAAGTATGGTGTAAAAGATTTAACAATATGGTTTCCCTGTCTAGGAAACTTATCAATAGTTTGCAGGACTAGAAGTTGCTCTGGGTGAGTCAGTGAGAGTGATGAATGGATGTGAAGGCATTACTGTGTGCTACTATAGACTTGATAAACACTGTACACTTAGGCTGTACGATAATTTTAAATTATTTTTCTTTCTTAACAGTAAATTAGTCTTAGCATATTCTGTTTTTTACTTCAAAAACTTTTAATTTTTGAAAAATTTCTGACTTTTGTAATAACATTTAGCTTGAAACATAGTATTTGTACACATCATATAGCTGTGCAGAATTTTTTTGTCTAATTTTTTCATTTTTTAAAATATCTTTTACTTTTTTATTAAAAACTAAGGCACACTTAAGCCTAGGTCTACACAGGGTTAGGGTTGTCACTGTCATCGTCTTCCACCTCTGTGTGTCTTTCTGCTGGAAGATCTTTAGGGGCTGGAGCACACATGGAGCTGTCATCTCCTATGGGAACAGGGCTGCCTTCTAGAATACCTCCTGAAGGATGTGCGTCAGGCTGTTTTACAGTTAATTTTGTTTATAAGTAAAGGAGTACAGTTAAAATAAGGCCAAGTACGGTGGCTCACACTTTGTAGGATTACTCACAAAGAGTAATGCTAGTACTATGGGAGGCCAACGTGTGTGGATTGCTTGACTTCAGGAGTTTGAGACCAGTCTAAGCAAGAATGAGACCCTGTCTCTAAAAATAGCAGGACATTGTTGCAGGCACTTGTAGTCCCAGCTACTGGGGAGGCTGACGCAGGAGGATCACTTAAGCCCAGAAGTTTGAGGTTGCTGTGAGCTGTAACGCTACAACACTCTATCAAGGGTGACAAAGTGAGATACTGACTCAGAAAGAAAAAAAATAAATAGCAGTAAAAGTATAGTGTATAGTAAATACATAAGCTAGTAACAAAGTTATTTATTATCAGATATTATACACTGGACATAATTGTATATGCTATACCTGTGTATTAGTGGTCCTCAGCCTTTTTGGCACCAGTGAGCAGTTTCTTGAAAGATAATTTTTCCACAGATGAGGGAGGTGGCGTTGGGCCAGGATGCAAGTGATGGGGTGTGGTTGTAAATATAGATGAAGCTTCGCTCTATCATCTGCTGCTCACTTCCTGCTGTATGACACAGTTCTTAACAGGCCACGGACTGGAATGAACCTTTTTGGCACCAAGAACTAGTTTAATAGAAGACAATTTTCCATGGACCAGGGAGAGAGGATGATAGAGCTCAGGTGGTGAGGCTGTGTTCTCAGTTCCTGGGGACCACAGCTCTATATGACTGTTTGTTTATGCCGGCATTACCACAAACATATGAGTAACATATTGCACTATAATGTTACATGGGTCACTATGAGTTTTGAGAGAGATTCTGTTATGATACATTAGTTCACTTCTAAGAGACAGGTTTCAACTTGCTTGGGTCATTGGTGTTGCTAGTAGGGCTTTGTTTATATCAACATAGATACTGCATTTCTTGATTTTTGTGTATCTCAAAACTTTCGTAATGACCCATGTACAATGGCTCCATCATCGCTATGCAACAGAAATTTTTTAGCTCCCTTAATAATGTTCGAATACTACCATTATGTATGTGGTCTATCATTGACCAAAATGTCAATATCCAGTACATGCCAGTATATCAAAACATCACATTATACATACAGTATTTACATCATATAGTACACACACATGTACCTTTTATATATGTATACCCTAGTATATGAAAATTAGAAAAATAAGTGGAGTTATTTCACTCTAATGGTGTCTAGCCAGCAAAAGTTCTCATTTCTTTTCACGTAGGTGCCCCCTTCTTTACAAAGCACTATACCATCTTTTTTTTTTTTTTTTTGAGATAGGGTCGCACTCTGTTGGTTGGGCTAGAGTGCAGTGGTATCATTATAGCTCATTTGCAGCCTCAAACTCCTGGGCTCAAGTGATTCTCCTGCCTCAGTCTTTTAAGTAGCTGGGACTTCAGGTGTGCACCACCACACTAAGCTAATTTTTCTTATTGTTTTTTTTTTTTTTTAGATAAGAGGTCTTACTATGTTGCCCAGGCTGGTCTTGAACTCCTGGCCTCAACATTCCTATAGCCTCCCTAAGTGTTGGGATGGATTACAGGCATGAGCCACTGTACCCAGAGTATCTAGCCTGCTTTTACGTTTTTAATATACCTCCTTTGTGGTCTCCTCCTTCCTCCTACCCACCCATACTGACATCCCTATTGTTTGTTAAACCTGTTAAGGGTGTTTTCACCGCTAGACCATTCCTATAGTTATTCCTGCTGCTTGGAATGTCTTTCTCCCAGTTATCCTTGGAGAGAGTTTTCTTTTTTTTTTTAGACAGAGCCTCAAGCTGTCCCCCTGGGTAGAGTGCCATGGCATAGCTCACAGCAACCTCCAACTCCTGGGCTCAAGCGGGTCTCCTGCCTCTGCCTCCCAAGTTGCTGGGACCACAGGTGCCTGCCACAACGCCTGGCTATTTTTTTTTTTTTCGGTTGCAGCCATCGTTGTTTGGCAGGCCCGGACTGGATTTGAACCTGCCACCTTAGGTGTATGTGGCTGACGCCTTAGCCACTTGAGCCACAGGCACCGAGCCGGAGAGAGTTTTCTCATCTGTGTTCTTTGACCTATCTTGACCAGCCCTCTCCCAGTACTTCTGATTTCTCTATTCTATTTTTTTCATTTTTCGCCACCTTCTTACATACTATACAATTAGCTTATTTAACATGTCTATTGTTTTTGTATTTTCATCTCTTAAGAGGCTGAAGCAGGAGGATTGCTTGAGACTAGGATTTCGAGATCAGCGTGGGCAACATAGCAAGACTTGGTCTCTACAAAATATTTTAAAAATTAGCTGGGCATGGTGGTACATGCCTATAATCCAGCTACTTGAATGACTGAGGTGAGAAGCCCAGGAGATTGAGGCTACAATGAGCTAGTCATACCAGTGCACTCTAGTCTAGGTGACAGAGTAGGGCCCTATTTAAGAAACAAAAACTTTGGCTCTACACCTGTGGCTCAAGTGCCTAAGGCGTCAGCCACATACTACCTGAGCTGGCAGGTTCAAATCCAGCCCAGGCTACCAAACAACAATGATGGCTGCAACCAAAAAATAGCCAGGCATTGTGGATAGTACCTGTAGTCCTAGCTACTTGGGAGACAGAGACAGGAGAATCACTTGAGCCCAGGGGTTGGAGGTTGCTGTGAGCTGTGATGTCACAACACTCTATCCAGGGCAACAGCTTGAGGCTCTGTCTCAAAAAGAAAAGAAAAGAAACAAAAACTTTATTGGACTAACAAATGCATTCAGTGTAACCCAATTCTTTGTACCCTCAGTGAATCCCAAACAATAGAAAAAAAAACTTTACTGGGGCAGATATTCTTGGGGGGGGGGGAATGGGGAGGATATCTATTTAGTTTACTGATTTTTCCCTAGTGCCTGACACAATATACAAAAATTAATTGCTGAATGAATATTTATTCTGTTTTTTCCATTAAACAGTCCTAACAAATCATATGGTGAAAGTCAAATAATGTAAAAATATAATAACATCATGAGTTAGGAGGTAAAAGGAGTTCAGGTGTCCACTTACATTCTTTCTGAAAGATGTCCTTCATTTTATTTTATTTTTATTTTTAAAGACAGAGTCTCACTTTTGCCCTGGGTAGACAGCCGTGGCATCATAGCTCACAATAACCTTAGACTTATGGGCTCAAGCAATTCTCTTGTCTCAGCCTCCTGAGTAGCTGGGACTACAGGCACCCGCCACAACGCCCAGCTATTTTTAGAGACAGGGTCTCGGGGGTCTCACTCTAGCTCAGACTGGTCTCAAACTCTTGAGCTTAGGTGATCCACTTGCCTTGGTCTCCCAGAGTGCTGGGATTACTGAAGGATATCCTTTAATGTTTCACTTAGTGAAGGTTCATGGCAATATATTTGAAGTTTTTGTCAAAGTCTTTGTTAATGTTAACATATTTTTGCTGAGTATAAGATTATGGGTTGAGAGATTTCTTTCTGTGTATTGAAGAGATCATTCTATAGTGTTCCATTTTCATTGTTGCTCTTAGGAAGTTAGCTGTTAACCTAGCTACTGCTCTTTTTTTTTTTTTTAGGAATTTTTCTCTTTTTGGTGTCCTGTAATTTCAGTATGATATGTCTACTTAAAGATTTGTTTTTATTTCTTCTGATTGGAGCTCCATTGGGCTTCTTGATGTAGTTGATTGATTGTTATCTTTTATTGGTTCTAGGAACTGTCCTTTCATACATGTATTTCCTTTCCCACTATTTCTCTTCTTTTAGTCAATTATTTAAAATTTGACCTTGATAATTGTTTGCCAGTTCTTTTATTTATCTCTATTGACTGTTCTGTGATTATTATCTCAAAAATTTTCCTTACTTCTCTAAAACCTACTTTTAGGTTTCCTTACTTTTCCTTACTTCTCTAAAACCTTTCTTTTTTTCTGGAACATTGTTTAGACATGTTACACCCTCTCACTCTGTCCTCAGTGGATCAAACTTTGTTTCATACTTTCCATTTCTTATGTGTCTAAGCTGCTGAGTAATTTCTTAGGACCTAACTTTCAATTTTAGATTTTAGCAATTGTGTTTTTTAATTTTTTAAAATTTTATTTGGTTCTTACTATGTTTTCTTTCCTTTCCCTCCCCCCTGTCTCCTTCCCTTCTTCTTTTTTTTTTTTTTTTTTCAGACAAAGGTTTCTCTGTCACCCTGGCTAGGAGTATGGTGTGATCATCATAGCTCACTGCAACCTCAAACTCCTGGGCTCAAGTAGTCCTCCTGCCGCAGTGTTTAAAGTGTCATCACCATGCAGCTAATTGTTTGAATTTTTTTTTTTTTTGGTAGAAATATGTCTCACTTGCTCAAGCTGGTCTGAGACTGCTAAACTCAGGTGATCCTACTGTCTCAGCCTCCCAGATTGCTAGGATTACAGGTGTGGGCCACTGTATCCAGCTGGTGCTCTTTTTAAGTGTTTCCTGTAGTGCAGTTATTTTTCAACTTATCTTTCATTTTTTTCAAACATGCAATTTAGATCTTCATATTCTATATCCAGTATCTGATATCTTTTGCAGTTGTCATTCTGGTTAAATGTTTTTGCCCTTATTTTTTTAATGAGTTACTCATTTTACATGGAGAATTAATTAAGTTTGTTCTTTGAGGCTTAGGATGGAGGTGTGTGTTCCTCCAGGGACAATTTGCCTTTCTGCAACATTCAAGTCTCTATGCTTGCTATCATTTCAACCTAAATTCATAGTTTGATTGAGTTTCCTTTGGACTACTAGGAAATGTCCTTTTGTTTAGAATTTTTCAAGGACTTTTCTCTCTGGAAACTTTCCTCATAGACTGAAGGCAGGAGGAGTGGATAGATGGGTAGGGTAGGTTATAGACTTAACAATAGGTTAATGCAGTGAAAGTATCCTGTTGATTTCTCACCTTGGAAGACATCCAGGATTGCCTCTGGCCTACTGTTCTGTGAAGCTGACTAAACCAAAGCTCAGTGTCTCAGAATTAGATTTTTGTCCTAGTTATTCATTGTCTTACCAACTTCTAGATTTCTTAAAGAAAATCTTTTGTTGGTTGTTTTTGAGACAGTCTCACTCTTTCTGTGGCATCAGCCTCCCAAGTAGCTGAGACTACAGGCACCTGCTGTAACACCTGGCTAATTTTTCTATTTTTAGTAGAAACCAGGTTTCAGCTCTTGTTCAGGCTGTTCTGGAATTCCTTAACTCAAGTGATCTTCCCACCTCAGCCTCCCAGAGTGCTAGGATCACAGGCATAAGCCAGTACATTAGGCTATTACAGATCTTTATATTCATTGATCAGACATTTTCTTCATTCAAGTTAGTTTATGTTAATCATTCATTCTCCAATTTGGACATTAACTTTGTTTCTCTAGGATTTAGCTTTTATAAATGATACTGTGATAAACTGGTTTCATAAAGAAAAATGTTCACATGAATTAATTTGTGTTGCTTTGATTGTTATCACAATGGTGCCTTTTCCAAATGTAAAATGTCTATTCTTAGCCATTCAAAGCTTCCAACTGTTTTCTTAAAGGTTTGGGTAATCACTTCTTAAAATAAGGATGCTAATCTGTTTTCTAACAAGTTACTTTGCTAAAATGTTTCTGTTTCTGCTCATCTGTGGAGGGTAGATTCATAGCAACTTTAAAAATTATTCTTTTGTCAAATTTTAACAAATGCTATTAATCATATTTTACATGGAAACAATTATTTAAAATTTGACCTTGATAATTGTTTGCCAGTTCTTTTATTTATCTCTATTGACTGTTCTGTGATTATTATCTCAAAAATTTTCCTTACTTCTCTAAAACCTACTGCCAGTGTTCTGCCTCCCTCTCCTCCCCATAGCCATCCATATTAGCAACTTTGCTACATTTACAAACTAACCCTTTCTCTTCTCCCCAAAGTCAGTAGTTTGCATCTAGAGTCCAGGCTCAAGATGTCACTCCTATTTGTGACATGCCATTCTTGCTACAGAGAGTAAAGAGAAAGGGGGGGTGGTGTTAACTCACATTGCTTCTTTAATGTACTGTATAGAAGTGGCAAATGTGATTTCTGTCTTTGTTTTTTTGAAATAAACATGTGATGTAATCAACCCCACTTTAATTGCATGGAATGAATGCTTCTCCCACAGGGGGTACTACAGGTCCTACAGCAGGCCAAAATTATATGGAAGGGGCAAGAATTATTGGTCAATAGTAATACAAGCTCCATCATGTTCTTCCTTATGTTTAACTTTATGTTTAGACTTTCTTGTGGATATTTTCATTACTGGCATCTATTTTGAAGCCTCTTTGTTAGTCTTCCTTTATTCCTAAATATAATTCTTTTGTAAAAATGAGTCATTTTACCTATGATCATGAGCCTACATGAATGTAAGTTCAGCAAGGACATAGATTATTGCTTGCTTTGTTCAGTAATTCCTTACTGGCAGAATGCTTTGCTCATGGTATACTTTTAACATGTATTTATTGAGTATATTTCATTCTCTCTTCTTTGATTTCTGTCAGGTATTCTTTTTTTTTTTTTTTTTTTTGAGACAGAGCCTCAAGCTGTCCCCCAGGGTAGAGTGCCGTGGCATTACAGCTCACAGCAACCTCCAACTCCTGGGCTCAAGCGAGTCTCTTGCCTCCACCTCCCAAGTAACTGGGACCACAGGTGCCCGCCACAACGCCCGGCTA
>CAUYTI010069701.1:0-15160 GCA_963575145.1 Galago senegalensis
TCAAAAAAAAAAAAAAAAAAGAAAAAGAAAAGTAAAAAGTCTAACTGTAAAAGGAAAACATATTTAAGGTATTTATCTTGATGAAAAAGTTGTTTCTTACTCCAAATGTCTTAGTCTGTTTAGTGTTGCTATGACAGAATACCACAGAGTAATTGATTAAAAAGGAAAAAAAAAGGGAGGAGGAGCAGGAGCTAGAGGCGCTGCTCGGCCCCATTTTAAAAAGAAAAAGAAAGAAAAGAAAAGAAATTTATTTCTCACAATTCTGGAAGCTAAGAAGTACATTTATCAAGGTGCCAGCATCTTTTGAAGGACTTCTTGCTGCACCATCCAAAGACAGTAGGGTAAAAGAGAGAGAAAGGGAAGAAGGCCAAACCCATTCTCTACAAAGATGCCATTCCCATAATTAGGAACCCACTCCCATTGGCATTAGTCCCTTCACAAAGGCAGAGGCCTTATTATGACCTAGTCGCCTCTTAAAGGTTCCACCTCTTGACACTTCTGCATTGGGGATTAAGTTTCCAACACATGAACTTTGGGGGACACATATCAATAAGATTAAGATTATAAAAATTGGCTCGGCGCCTATGGCTCAAGTGGCTAAGGCACCAGCCACATACACCTAAGGTGGCGGGTTCGAATCCCCAGCCCGGGCCCACCAAACAACAATAATGACTGCAACCAAAAAATGGCCGGGTGTTGTGGCGGGCGCCTGTAGTCCCAGCTACTTGGGAGGCTGAGGCAAGAGACTCGCTTGAGCCCAGGAGTGGGAGGTTGCTGTGAGCTGAGATGCCACGGCACTCTACCCAGGGGGACAGCTTGAGGCTCCTGTCTCAAAAAAAAAAAAAAAAAAAGATTATAAAAATATTAACCCAATGGGGTCAAAATACATTCTTCTTAGTAAAGTATCACAAGAGTGGAAAAGCAAGTATCCAATGTACTCAAAACTAATATGAAACCAGTAGCGGATCGCACACACAAGAGGAAAACTCAACTGAATTCAAGCTGGAGGGAGAGGAGGGGAATTGGTGTGCTCCTACGTAACCAGCACAATGTAAGAAAACGTCGTAGCACACCTCCTGGGTGCAAGACACTACTGCAACAGGGATTTTACCTAACAAATGCAAGAACATTGTAAGCTAATAATTTGTACCCTCATATTAATCTGAAATATAAAACAAACATTAACCCATAATTTCTGCCAGCCCTTATTTTAGTTTAAGCATATGAATAGTTTATGAAACATTCACACTGGAAAAATTGAAGCATAAATTATTAATCCAATTATTAATCCAAGCATAAATTATTAATCCAATTTTATAGTGTGGAAAAGCATATAATATATAGGGTTTCTGTATATAAAACAAATACCCCAGCCTATTTATTAAATAAACTATCTTTTTATCTCCTAAATTAAGATATTTTCTTTATCATATGGCACGGACTCTCTTTTGTTCCATTGATATATTTGTCTTTTCCTATGTTAGTCTCATGCTTTCAATTATTTTAGCTTTATTACATACTCGGTATACAGGGTAGCCATAAAGTTCATGTGCAATTTAAAATAGTTGTCTTTATGGCCATCTTGTATATAGGGCAAATCTCACCATATTAGTCTTTTAATTCAATTTGTGGGTTTTCTTTCATATTTGCTTTTTCAGTTGCTCTTTAGAATCACTTTGTCAATTCTTCCCCTCTAAATGAATTTTGATTCATTTAATTGCATTTGAATTCATTTGAATTGCATTGAACTTACCAATGAATTTTCTATGGCTATACCTCTGTATATTTTTTCTCCTTTTAGATCTACCGTAGATCAAAATTTATAGGTCCTCGATTTGCCCTAAATTCATTTCTAGGTATTACCCATGGCTTACTATTATTGTGAATGGTAAATTATTTTCATTACTTTTTCTAACTAATTATGATTGAACACACTTAAAAGCTATTATAGTTATATAGATATGAGTTGTTTTACTCTGCTCCATACCACAGGATCTCTCCACTAATCATACTAATTTTTCAATTGATTCTCTTGGATGTTATGGAGGGATGATTATAATATAATTTGCAAATGCTTGTTTTGACTTCTATTATCTATTTCCTTTACTTATCCTTTATTTCTTTTTTTTACCTTATTACCCTGGTTAAAGTGTGCAGAGCAACACTGAAAAATAGTAGTGAAATGGACATTGTTTGGATTCTCACATTAATAGAACTTTCTAGACTATTAAGTCTAATGCTGGTTTTCAGTTTTTGATTTATATTCTTTAAAATGTCAAGAACAATCTCTTCATTTCTTTTGGTGTGAGTGGCAGATAAATTTTATCAAATACCTTTTGAGATAAAAGTTTCCTTTCTTCCTTTTAATCTGTTAATCATTAGATTTTATTTTATTTTATTTTAGAGACAAGATCTTGCTCTGTTGTCCAGACTGGAGGGCGGTGACATGATCATAGCTCACCGCAGTCTCAGTCTCCTGGGCTCAAGTGATCTTCATGCTTCACTCTCCTGAGTAGCTGGGATTACAGGAGCAGGCAAGCCACCACATTTCGCTATTTTTATGTTTTTTGTAGAGATAAGAATCTAGCTGTGTTACCTAGGCTGGTCTTGAACTCCTGGCCTCAGGCAATCCTTCTGCCTTGACTTTCCAAAGTACTGAAATTGCACCAGGCCAGTCATTAGATTTTATGATGTTAAGTCAAGATTGTAATTTCAGAAAAATTTCCCCAAATTGATAAAAGTGTTTTAAGATACTATGGGAGGCAATTTGCTCTATTGACAAATCAGATGGGTCCACCATTTTCTTAAAGGTGCTATATTGGTGTTAGGATAAGAGATTTTCACAAGGATTGTGGAAGCTGGCTCTGGATCTCTCTCTGGCTCTGGATCACCATGGTTCTCTGAAGGAGAATGCTTGGGCTCCTTCTGTGAGCCAACAATGCTTCATGCTTGATTGCCCCATGTCACAGCTCTTTGCAGTCAGGTTGTCTTAATCTTAGTCACAGCTACTTCGCAGAGCCAGCTGGTCCTAGAGTGCTGAGAAGGCCCTTTCCAACACTCACTGCATCCCCAGTCCAAACCCACCATGTTCTCTTCCTCTTCCCTGAAATGAGACAACTGCTTGTTTAACTCTTAGCACATACAGGTTCTCATTACACATTCTCTAGGAGTAATCCTTGCTTCTTAGAGCAGCCCAGGCATGGCCACTGTTCTTTAGGCAAGTCTACCTTCCCATTAATATGGTGATCTCACAAAAAGCAAATGATTTTTTCAAGGCATCCTTCTGGTCGGGGCTCAAATAGTACTAACGCTCTTGCCGTTGTGGGTGTGGGGTATGAGAGAGGCACAGTGTGAGGATTTCAGCCCCACCCCCACTGAGAGTTCTGTCAACCACACCCCACTACTGAGGCTGTGTCTGGAGAACTATGGGCTTAGATTTGGGAGAGGAAGTGGGAAAGGATTTTGAAGACTCTTGGAAGCCAAGAAAATGGCCACCCAGGACATGAGGCTGACTCACAGGCTCTGTTCCCATCCATTCTCCCAGCTCTCATAGGCCTAGATCTGGGTCTTCTGACATTAATCCCTGTGGCCCCCTGCACCTGGATTCCCAGGCCTCTGGGCCAGCTGGCAGTTACTGGATTCCAGTGGCATGGGTCTGCCCCATTCTCCCAGCAACACAGGCGGCCAGGCTCACACCAGGTGGCCACAGCTGGCCCATCTTATGGCCAGGCCCAGAGGTGAGGTCAGCCTGAACTGAACCACCACCCTGTAACTCAGTCACCACCAGCACTACTGGGCAGCACTGGGCAGAACACTTCACCAAGACCAATCTAAAGGAGCTGGCACTATAGGGCAGAGGGCAAGTTGTAAGAGACAGAAAGGATGGGGTGTCCTGAGGAAGCCTCCAGCCCCTGCTGCCAGTCTGTGTCACAGCCCCCAAGCCCTCTGGGAGCAAGTGATAGCAACCTAATCTATACCAATGAGAACATCATGAGAGACAGGGGCTCTGGGGTTTCATCCTGAGAAGTAGAGCAGGCAGCCTGGAATTAAATCTTTGGAGTTATTTCCATATAAGGCTATACATTTTAAATATGTATTATAAAGACTTAGATGTTCAACAGTGAGACCTAAGACAGGGCCTGACACAAAAAAGGCTCTCAAAAATATCTGCTGAATAAATGAACAAAGCATAAATAACATATTCATTATTTTCAAAACACTATTTTCATATTTCTTCCATTTTTGTTTTACTGGGAGCCTAGAAATATGGAAGCAGCCTGGGCCTCTCCAGCCCTGGATGCCGTCTCTAGTGGTCAGGAAGAGGAGTAAGGTCCTCAGGCCGGAGACCAGACTGTCCTGGCCAGGCCACTGCTAAGTGTGAGTGTCTGTGGATGTGTAGGCTCAGCCAGGGCTAAAGCGGTGTCACAAGCCTACTTCCCAAGTGACAGATGAGTGGAGGAGCCCCTGAGATGAAGGGGGTTTCTGTGCTGCATCCCCACTTGACTCCTCTCTGTCATCCCTCACTTTAGGTAGAGCCTTACCTGCCCCCTCCCCCATAGCGCTGATTTGCTCTTGCCTAGGCTCTGAAGAGAAGAGGCCTGCACCCTTACTTTCATCCAGGCATGGCTATGGTCAGGCCACAGCCGAGAGTCTCATGGGCCTAGAATGAGCACTTAGTTCAGCTGCTCTCTGGAAGAGGTGATTTGTAAAAAGAGGCACCTTTTCCTCACAGAGACCATTATCGCTGGGCTAAGGGAAGTGTCCAGCTATGAGGGGAAGCTGGAAACCTGAGAAGCCCAGCTTGGGCCTCTATTTGGGGTTTATAGGTAGAATGGCACTTGATGCTGGGGGGGAGGCTGGGTGATCACAGGCAGGCTGCCTGCAGCCTCTGCACCAAATGAGAAGGGAGAGAGGTGAAAGGACAGGGTCCCCTAGAGGCAGGGGTGAGGCTGTAAGTTGCTTTCCTGAGGCCCCTATTGCACAACACTTCATCACATGGGTCTCACCGCCATACCAACAGCCTATTCTGTCACTTCCCTGCCAGGGCTGGGCTGAGCTGCCTCTGTCTCCCACCTGTCTGCTACCTCCCCTCTGTGTGAGATGCCATTCCTCCCAACACCCTTTTACTCCCAGGCCCCAGGGCCAGGGCCTCCCTGGGCCCAGCTGGGTAAACCTGCCCCTGCCCTGACACCTGGCAGCCCCTTTGTTGGGTCCTAGAGAAGACTTGTTTTCTATGTGAAAACAGAGACAGAGCAGGTCTGACAGGGGTGCTGCTGGGGATTGCAGGTGCGGCTGAGACACATCTAGTCCCTGGTGCAAGGGATGTGGCACAAAGCCACCGACACAGGGAGTAAACTCCAGACCTGCCAGTTGAAACTGCGTGAGCTTGGGGTGGTCGCTCACCCTCCTGAGGCTCAGTTTCCTGAAGGGAATTGAGTCTGCTCTCTGTCTGCCCCGGGTCTGGCTCAAGGCCAGTAACCAGGCCCCATTGGCATAATCAGCTTTCTCCCTATTTGGATTCTCAGAGACTAGATCCTCCCAGAGCCCCAGCCTCTCATCCCCAGAGAGGTGTGGCCACTTGAAGAGTCCCCACCATACACCTAAGTCTCGTTGACCAGGTTTAGGCAGGACACAGGGCAGAAACTCAGAAAGTATTTGCTAAAGGACTGAATGGCACAAAACCAGAGTGGCGAAGTTTCCCCTGTCACAAGCACACCTTCCTCTGTATGCTCTACTCAACCAAAGGCCAGCTTTGTTCCCTCCTTGACTGAGTCCTGTCCTCCCAGGTTATGCAGTATATCAGCCCAGCCACCTCCCTGGCCACACCATCCCTGACCTTCCTTTTGGATATTGGGTGGTTGCCTGTGCCCTGACTGCCTCCACCTCTTTTAGGGCCCCCTATTCCTTCCTAGAGCGGGCCTACCTTGGCTCTCTATCACTTGAAGGCCCGTTCTAGCCCTGCAGGAGACCCACACAACCCATCCCCATCCAGCTCTGCCCTTCCACAGACTGCTGTCCCCTCTACCATATGGACTCCTAGGCTCCTGACCTGGACAAGCAGGTTCCTGGGCCAGACAGGCCACACTGAAGTAAGGGCTTCTAAAGTTCTCTCTGGAGGTCCTCTGGGGCCCTAGAGTGGTCAATACTATGGACTGAGCACTCTAAGAAGAGGAGACTTCCTATCAAGGATTTGAATTCACTTGGAATCCAAGGTATTGGCTGAGGCTGAGCCTTGAAGAGAGGATGTATTAGCCCCAAGAAGCTGAACCTGAATGGGGCAGGTTCTACCGGAGACCTATGGCCACTGGACTAGAAAGGAGCAAGTTTTCATCTGAGCTCTCTGGCTAGCCCCCATCAACTCACAGGAAGGCAGCCTCAAGGATGGGCTGCCCCATTAGCTTCATTCTACTTCCCCACTCAAGGATACATGCAACTCTGGGAAGTCTCTGCTTTGTCCCTGGAGTTGACCTTGCCCTCAGCCTGACGTTGTTCCTGTTCCACCCCTTCCCTCCCCTTACCCTAGGCTCAGGCCCAAGGGCATCTCCCAGGGGTGTTTGTTCCTGCTGGAGCCTGCCAGCCTTGCCTGCCCATCAAGGAAAGAGTACTGTGGTTTCTCCTGACCTTGGACAGACCTGGCTGCATATAGGCCTTGGCATTGTGCCCCAAGATACTGGGTGTGGCCTCCAAGGCAGCAGGAACAGAAATCCTCACCATCCTAAGCCCCCTTATGCCCCTCCCTGCCTCTCTCTGGGTCATGTCCAGGGGATGAGCTAAGATAAAATTTCCCACAACAATGATAGTGTTGTTAATAGCAAATGTTTTTGAACAACTTTTATGTGCCAGGTTCTCTGCTGGGTGCTGGGGAAACATAAATAAATAAGACAGGCACAGCCCTGTCCTCACAGATGCCTCGACCCCAGCTCTTGGCAGGACATGGCATATGGAGAGGACTCAATACATATTTGTTGAATAAATGAAGAATGCATGAAATGAGCAGTCTGGTTATACCCAGCAGCACAGATGCCTGGAGGGTGTACAGTAATATGTGAAGGCCAGAGGTGAGTTGTGATCTGGCCACCACCCATCCCCAGCCTGGAGAGGAATCCCAGACCTTGTAGCTGCCCTATGATTTGGTACCGCAGCAAAATAGGATCTCAGCAACACATCAATCCCCCAGGACCAAGGCCATTAAAGGGGGAAAGGAATTCTGAGTGCTGTCTGGAATAAGTTTAGCGGAATAGTTAGAGAAGCCATAGGAGCTGGAGCTTGTCTGACCTGCTGTCCAGAACCCAGGGTGCCCCAGAAGTGAGTCCAGTGTGGCCCCCAAGCAAGGGCTACCCCCAGCCTCCAGGAGCACAGCAGGGCCCAGGCCTCTCTCTTATAGGAGGGCACCATCAGAAGTGGGCAGCAAGTCAAGGATGTCATCAAGTTTATCAAGTAATGGATGTCATCAAGAACCCATGTTGGTGATGACTGGCATAGACCTGGACATCCGGCATCATTCCAAGCTGCCCAGACACTGCACAATGAATGAGAAAGTTTTTATACCAGACTCTAGAAGATTCTGCCAGATTCTCCCTGCCCTCAATCTCTAACCTTGTGAGAGAAGCCTTTGGAGATGGAATACACTTCCCAGAGACTGAAGGGCCAGGAAAGTAAATAGGTAATGAAGGAATTTCAGGATGGTCGTGGAAGGTATAGGCAGTCCTGGGGACGTGCAAATTGGGAGAAACAAGCAATGTCTGAGGAGAGGTCTCAGGAATCCACTGTGAGGTACACTGAGTAGAAGCTCCCACAGACTTGAGGATCCCTTATCCCCCAGCTAAGCTCTGCACTGTTGATATTCACTATGACTCTTGGAGTTCAGATGAGGGGTCTCCGATCACAAACCATGCTGTACCCCCAGCCGTCCGGATAGCCGATAATAAGTAATGGTTGCCCCCCCACTATCTACACCATTTAATGGCATCTAAGTCCTGGGGAGCTTCTGGCCCACAGATCTCAGGGATCATCCAGAGACCAACTCTCCTACTGGCCCTTCCACTTCTGTACATGTGGGGCCCACGTCTACATAGGGCTTAGCGTAAATCTCTTCTACCATAAAGTATCAAGAGCCCAGTGGCTGATGCCCTGTGGATCCAGACATGTCCCCCAAACACATCACACTCCCCAGACAAGCCACTGCTACACACACCATTTATGTGGTTTCTCTCTCAGCTGAATAGATAGCAGCTCCTTACCTTCCAGAGAGCCATATGCATTCTACCCCAAAGGGCCCCTCCCTTCCTTGGATTGCCACGGGTATGTATCTTGGGGGTGTTACATAGCCAGCCCACACATCTCATCCCACAAGCTGTAACAATACTGGGAGCAGGGCCTTTATCAGAGCTTGGCTAAGAGGGTACATTGAGTTGTTAAGAAGGTTGGCTAAATTAGGGACAACTCTTCAGGATCTGGAGAGGCAAACCGTGTCTCCCTGGTTGTAACCAACAAAAGTGCCCAGAGAACCAGAGGTGATAGGTAGGGCCCTGGCCAAGCTGTGGTACCTGCAGAAGCTGTTCAAAGAAATCCCTGGAGGACAATGGTTGGGAGTGAAGACTTTGGGGAGAAGGGCCCCAAGTAAAGGGCTTCTCATATTTCCACTCCCCTCTACATCACACAGCCACTACCCATGCCACTCTTTTAGGTCCTTTCCTGGGGAAACAAAGATCTTTTCGAAGGAGGAGGGGAGAGGGGGCTGTGCAGATGATGGCTGGGAAGAGAAGGCCGCAAGAGAAGAGCTGAGTGTCCTGGGGAAGCAGGAACACCAGGAAAGACACAGCATGCTGCTTCTAGACGCAAGTGAGGGTCACCTCCTCCAGACAGCCTTCTTGGCTCCCCAAACTAGTTCCAATACCTTTCTATTTCTCCCCCCAACCCATACTTGGGGCTGTCTGCTCTTGTCCTGGGTCGGTGTCTCTGGCCCAGGCCTGCTCAGGCCCAGGGTTCCGAGCTCAGTGCACGCTGTTCAGCGGGTTCTTTACAGCGAGGGAAGAGGCCACAGGTTTGCCTGCCAGGACCTTGAGGTATCCGAGCTAGGCGCAGCCCCATCCCCCATCTGGGCCTCCCCCATCCCTCCTCTGCCTGGGGCACCGCCCCCGTAGATGCGACTTCAAAGGGCCTGTGCTTGAGCTTTCGCAGAAGGATGTGGGTCCGCGTCCCGCAGACCCGAGGCCTGGGCAAAATCCGGGACATAGGGGCGTCCCCACCCGAAGGGGGGTCTCTGAGAACTGGGTAGGAGTGCGGGGATGCGGGTGGCTGGGGCTGAGGGGCAGGTCCTCAAAGCCCCCCGAAGTGGGAGGGTCGGGTCGGCAGCGGGGCCAATCCGGGAGCGCAGGGAGCGGGGGCGGGGGCCGGGCGGAGCGGGGCTGGGGGCGGGCGGGCCGGGGGCGGGGCGCGGCGACCGGGCGGCGGCAGAGGCGGCGACGGCTCCTCAGTGTCCGGCTCAGGCTCCGGCTGCGGCTCCGGCCCGCGATGCCCCACTCCGTGACCCTGCGCGGGCCTTCGCCCTGGGGCTTCCGCCTGGTGGGCGGCCGGGACTTCAGCGCGCCCCTCACCATCTCGCGGGTGAGTCCGCCAGCAGCGGGGCGGCAGGGCGGTCCCAGGTCTGAGACCAGGTCCCAGGGATCCCCTCCCCCGGGACCCAGATCCCCGACGTGTCAGAGGCTTGAACACGGAGAGTTGGTCCCGCAAGCTGTAGAGACGGCTTCCAGGCAGGGTAGAGCCGCCCCAACCCCCTCCCCTTCCTGCTGTGCCTGCCTGCCCTGTCCTGTGGGGATTCTCCCCAAGAATCCGCACACTAGCTTCCCCTCCGGCCTTGCTTAGGGGGTGTCACCATGGGCCAGAGAAAGACCCACAGACATGCGCCAGGGGTCCAGACAGATCTACAGAGGTACAGAAACTCTCCTAAGACCCAATCTTCCTGAAGATTTGGGACAAAAAATGACTGAAAACCCTCTTCCCACATCAAGGATCCCTGCCAGCAGAGCTGGATGACCCCAGGGAGATCTAAGGTCATCTTTCAATCTGAGAAGAGAAAGAGACTCTGGGCTTTAGTCAGTCTCTCATTCATGACCTCAGTCACCCTAAGGGGAAGTGACCAGGAGGAATTTTTGGCTTCCAGGGGAAAGGGAGACTTGCCTATAAGGTTGTGAGACACTTCCCCACAAGACAACACAAAGCCAGGGCCAAGATAACCTCAGCCCAGTTCCTCAAGTTTCCTAGGGCCATACCTTGCCCCAGGCTTTGGACTGAAGGGGAAGGGGAGAGGATACAACCCTTAGGGGGTGACCAGTCTGAGGACAGAGGAGCAGAGAAGGGGGCTCAGACCCTGTCAGAGGTGGTGCCCAGTCTAGGGGAGACAGGAGCCTAGCTCAGATGAGGTATCCCCTTCTCTGGAAGGGCAGAAGAGGGAACTCAGATTTCCACTAGGAAACAGAAGAGAAGAATTCATGCCCTGCCCCTGGTGGCTCCCAGTCTGTTGGGAGCGGAGGAGGCAATCTGGGAGGGTCTAAAGGCCATCTCTTGCTCCCCCACAGGCTGCTCTGGTCTTTGGGGGCCTGTGCCAGAGGAGATGAGAACCACCTTCCCCCACCCTACTGCCACCTCTCAACATGGGGGCTGGGACAAGCTGGCTGGGCTTTCAGAGACTTCTTTCCAGTTCTAGGGAAGGGGTGGGCACCGGGTGGAGCATGGAATCATGGAATCCCATAATGGGGGCCGGGTGACAGGCAGGCCCAGCTGTCCTAGGAGGCTTTCCATATCTACCCTCACCGCCAGGTCCCTGGGGCCAAATGAGGTGGGCCTACAACACGTCTGTACTGGAGCCTTTCATCTCCCACTTCCTGAGGGATCCCCTGCTGGGTATGTGCATGTGCGAGCCTCTGGGTCTGCCCGTGTGTGTCATGCTGAGTGTCCGCTGAGGGCGCTGGTGGGGGCTCTAGGCAGGCCGGCCAGGCACCCTGGGCGTGAGGCCGCTGACAGGCTCAGTGGCGAGAGGGAGCTGAGACATCTGTTGCCCACGCGGCCGCCTGCCCGCCGAGGGAAGGCCTCCACAGGCCTCCACACGTCACGTCACAGCGGCCGCTGCAGCAGCGGCCTTGTTTGGAGCTGATTGGGGATGCAGGCCCCTGGCAGACAGACAGTCTAGGAGACGGTTTGCCAGGAAGAGCTCCCCTCATCCCCCAAAGTCGCATGCAGCAGCTCAGGCCCAAGGAGCCAGGATGGCTGAGCCTGGATTTGGGTGGGATCTGGGGAGATTTACAGGGCTGGAGAGGCACAGGCCACAGCTTGCCTAGCAGGTACCTCAGGGGCAGGTCTATAGGGACTAATAATATGTGGGAGTGTCTTCACCAAGGGGGGGCTCAAGAACCGGCCCCTCCCATGCTTCCAGGGCCTTCCCTACTCAGGATCCAGGCAGGAAGGAGGCTGCCAGGTAGGGTTGGGGACTTGCAATCTCGGGCCCATGAAGCCTCAGGGATCCCTCAGGAGCACTGTACCGGGCTTCTTCCCCGCAAACTAATGATTTCTGGCCTTAGCCGAGCATCTGTGCCATGCCAGGTTCCACCCTGATGGATGTTGGTACCAGAGCCTCCCCAGCAGCCACCCATTTTTGGAATGAGTATGGCTGTATACTCAGCCTCCTGTGGGGGCTTTACATAGCCTGATCATCTCAGGTGACCCTTATAGCAGCCCTTAGAAGTAAGGACTCCCTTTGGCCTCATATTATCTGTAGGGACACAGAGAGAGAGAGATTAAGGTAATGTACCCAGAGAAGCAGAGTGGAGACAGGACCTGAGAAAATATATAACCTGACACTGATTATGGCTCCCAGCCCACCACAGTGTCTGGGCTGGGTGGAGCAGGAGCTGGAAATTTAGCCGCTGTAGGTAAGTGGCTGATTCACGTCCCAGTCTCCCACCTGCCCTCACTATTCCTATCCCCTTTCCTTCTATCTGTTTACCCTACACTTAAGCAGCTAGAGGGATCAGCCTGAATTCAACTTTGTCCTATGACTTCTCTGATAAAAACCCTCCATGGTTCCCAGGTACCCAGGAGAAACACCAGCTTCCCACCTGGGCATACAAGGCTCTGCAAGATCTAGTCCCTACCACTTCTCTGACTTCATATCTTCCACTCTCCGCTCCTAGTTATGCTCAAGCCACTCAGGCTTCTTTCTGCTCTCCCTCCAGATGAACTGTTAGACATGCTGGCTCCTTTCACCTGAAATACTCTTTCTCCCCTTATGAAGAAAGGGTACAGTGGTTAAGAATGGAGGTTTGGGGCGGCGCCTATGGCTCAAAGGAGTAGGGCACTGGCCACATATGCCAGAGGTGGTGGGTTCAAACCCAGCCCCTGCCAAAAACTGCAAAAAAAAAAAAAGAAGAAGAAGAAGAATGGAGGTTTGAATTTGGAATAGTTGGCCTGCAGTGAAATTCTGACCCAGCTATTTATCAGTTAAGAATGCAGTATCCACAAGTGATACTGTACTTCTTTGGACCTCAGTTTCTTCATCTAGGAAATGGGCTTGCCTTGAGGATTAATGAGACAATACATATAAAGGTGGTTGGGAGAGTCATGGTTTCCTGGCCTCACACCCTCTCTGACCAGAACTCCCCTAGCTAAGTAGAGCTAATAGCATCCCAGCCACTCCTGCTTTCAAGAAACTTCCTCCACCCACAGAAGTCTGAATGTACCCCTTGTGCTGGCTGAGTCATCCTATAGCTTGCCCCCGCCCCCCCGAAGACAATTCCTCTCCAGTGTGAGGACTAGGGCAAGGTGTCCTTCCTGCAAGGCTCTCTTTATCTGTAAAATAGGGAAGGGAACAGACTCTGCCTCACCCATGGTTGAGAGGGTGCTGTGAGCTAGTTAAGGGTAAGGTAAGAACCAGGCCCAGGGATACAACAGGTATCTATGAATAGGACTTGCAGGGAGGAGGGATGGTGCCAAGTGAGCATGTCCCCCAGGACAGGCTTGTACATGTGCGCAGCCCTACAAGTGAACATTAACGGTGAGCTGGTTAGCTGAGGGTGTCATGCTTCAGAAGAGGAACATTCAGCTCGGGCAGTGCCTACTCCAGGCCCCCAGCTAAGGAGCTGCCAGCACCTCAGGTTTGTCTACTTAATACTGGAAACTGGTTGAGCTGAGCCTGGTGGGGCTTCCAAGAGCTCCCACCTCCACCAACAGGAAGGAGGCCACTGGCAGTAGCTGGCCACTGGCCGGCAATGCTATGTAACAGTGAGGGTGTCTCAAATTTATTTCTAAAGGCTGGGACAGTGTGAAGTGTACCTTCTGGCCTGCATTTTTCCCTTGGTTGCTTATTCAGATCTCTGTGAGTCTAGCTCTACCTGCCTCACATGACCTTTATCAAATGACGGACATTATAAGTTTCCAGGTGTAAATACTTCTTGACCTTGTGGCGTCAGTAGTGGCACTGAGGTAGCCTGAGTGCCTGTCTTGCTGGGGAAATGAAAGTGGAGTTCTGACCCTGGAGAGGGCAGGCTGTCAGCTGGCACTTGCTTGGAGAGGTGATGTTCAAACTGCACATTTTAATTGTAGTAGGGTATTAACATTCACAGTGTAAGGACACAGAAGTGGTAACAACAGGGGCACACAGGTACTGTGAGAGCCCAGGGGAAGTGGCCTCTGTGCTAAGACCTAAAGGATGAGGGCTTGGGAGTCAAAGGCAAGAATGTTCCAGGTAGAGGGAAGAGCATTTGCAGAAGTATGGAGGTGGGATACCTGGTGCCTGTGACATTCAAATGATCTGGATGGAGTGTGGGTAGTGGAGGTGAATGTGGGGTGGGGATGAGAGGTGAGAGCAAATAAGTAGGAAGGCAGGGTCACTAAGGTTTGAATATTAGGTTAAGGGGCTGCTGTGCAGTTTGGCTGGGTGGGACATTGTCTATGTAGGGTATTTGTGACATGTCCATGCTTTATATGTATCTGTGAGTACATATATCCCTGGGTGTCTGTATGTCTCTTGCATGTCCTTAGATACACATGCAGGCTGCAAGAGTGACATCCACTTGTCCCAGCCCTGAGGAAGCCCTATTCAGGTGTCTGTATGTCCCTTGCATGTCCTTGGATACACATGCAGGCTGCAAGAGTGACATCCACTTGTCCCAGCCCTAAGGAAGCCCTATTCAGGCCCTTAGGTGCTAGAGTGGGGGTGTTTAGAGCAGAGGCTGCAGAAGGACCACAGGGGCCCTCAACCAGCCTCTTGGCTTGCCCGCCCATGGGTCATGCTTGCAGCAAGGTCATGCTGGCTTGCCTACCCATGGGTCACACTGGCCAGGTTCTGAGGTTGGGGAGGTCTAGAGCAAAGCCTGCAGTGAGGCCACATAATGACTGTGCCCAACCATCTGGCTTGTCTACCACAGGTCCATGCTGGCAGCAAGGCTGCGCTGGCTGCCCTGTGCCCAGGAGACCTGATCCAGGCCATCAATGGTGAAAGCACAGAGCTCATGACACACCTGGAGGCACAGAACCGAATCAAGGGCTGCCATGATCACCTCACACTCTCCGTGAGCAGGTGTGCATGGGGCAGGCTGGGCTGGGAGGAGGGATAGTTGTGGGCAGCCAGTATCCTGGGTAAGCTGGGCCTCATACATCCCTCTGCCAGCTCCTGGGCACCCCAACCAGGCACAGTCCCAAGGAGTAGTACCTTCATGGGGGTCTGCCAGGTACTGTTTAGAGCCAGGGGTAGCTTAAGTAGCCCCCTTTAAACTCCAGGCTAGAAGTGTGTGGGGCCCTGATGGCAAGTACTGTAGGCAACTGTAATGAGACCTTGAGTAGCCTCTGGGGTATTTCTTTCCATCCTTTCCCCTACCCTGAGTGACCAGTTTCATGACCATTTCTAAGCATTTGCTTGTCTGATATCTCATTTAACCCTCAAACCAACTTAAAAAAAGATAATAGGCTCGGCGCCTATAGCTCAACCAGCTAAGGCGCCAGCCACGTACGCCTAAGGTGGCGGGTTCGAATCCCCAGCCCGGACCCGCCAAACAACAATGACGGCTGCAACCAAAAAATAGCCGGGCGTTGTGGTGGGCGCCTGTGGTCCCAGCTACTTGGGAGGCTGAGGCAGGAGACTCGCTTGAGCCCAGGAGTTGGAGGTTGC
>CAUYTI010069702.1:0-23940 GCA_963575145.1 Galago senegalensis
TTCAAAAGCTTTGTCTTCAATGTCAGAGATCCTTTCTTCTGCCTGTTCCATTCTGTCACCGAGGGATTCTACTCTATTTTTCAGATCTTTGAGGGCTACAAACTCTTGCCTTAATGTTTCAAAATCTTTGGTCATTTTATCTTTGAAATCATTGAATTCTTGAGATATCTTTTGAATAATTACTTGAAATTTTAATTCCCTCCATTCTTCCATTCTGTTAATCTTATTTCCAAATTCTGAACTCGATTTCTGGCATCTTAACCATCTGTTTATGGATAGGGTATTCAATTGCATCTGCTCCATTTTTCCTTGGGGGAATTGATATACTCTGGTTATTCAATTGCCGGAGTTTTTCCACTGATTCCACCCCATGCTGAATTTACACCATTTGGAGTCCATATCAGAACTGTTCAGTCAGTGGCTGCCACTGGAGAAGGTGCCGGCATCCTCTGCTTGTCCAGAGAGGCAGAATGTGTCTTTCCTGAAGAGCCTCAGGGGTGTGAGCCTTATTCTTCCTGCTGCTGCAGCTTCTGTTCTTCGCCTCAGGGTACCCCCATTCTAGTGTGGTTCCCTCTTGAACTGACCATCCTCTTGTGATTCTCTGGCTGCTGTCTGGGGATGCTGGGAGTGTGCGGCCCTAGCAGGCAGTTCTGGGACCGCCTGCACGGGTGCTGGGGGAGGTTAAGTCCACACCAGCTCCCGGGGCATGTGCACATCTAGTAAGCAGTTCTGGGCCACCTGGCTTGGGTGGTGGGAGTGGGGAACTTGGTGTCCGCCCATGGGGCACGCAAGCATCCCACAAGCAGTTCTGGGCCTGCCTGACCTGTATGTCAGGAGCAGAAAACTTGACAGCCACCCGCAGGTCTAGCAAGCAGTTCTGGGCCTGTCTGACCCAGGTGCCAGAAGCGGGAAACTTTGCAGATGCCTGTGGGGTGCACACGGGTCTAGCAAGTAGTTCTGGGTCCGCCTGACCTGGATGCCAGGAGCGGGGCACTTGGTGCCTGCCCACATGTCTAGTAAGCAGTTCTGCACGCGCATGACCCGGGTACTGGGAGTGGGAACCTTGGGGGCCACACGCAGGGTGTGTGTGTAGGTCTACCAAGCAGTTTTGGGCCCACTTGGCCTGAGTACCAGAAGCGGGGAACTCAGCGGCCACTCATGGAGCATGTATGGCTCTAGCACGCAGTTCTGGGCTTGCCCAGCCTGGATGCTGGGAGCAGGGAACTTGGTGGTCACCTGGGTCTAGCAGGCAGTTCTGGGCTCCTCCTTCCCCTGACCCAGGTGGCAGGAGCGGGGAACTTGGCTACCACCTGTGGGGCACATGTGGGTCTAACAAGCAGTTCTGGGCCAGCCTCGCCCAGGTACCAGGAGCAGGGGAACTCCGCAGCTGCCAGTGGGTCTAGCAGGCAGTTCTGGGCCTGCCTGGCCCAGGTGCCAAGAGCGGGGAACTCGGTGGCCACCCACAGGTCTAGAAAGCAGTTCCGGGCTCCCCCGACCCAGTTGCCAGGAGTGGGAAACTTGGCAGCCGCCCATGGGGCATGCATGGTTCTGGCAAGCAGTTCTGGGCCTGCCTGCCCTGGGTGCCAGGAACTGGGAACTCCATGGCCACCTGCAGGAATTGCAAGGCTCTTGCAGGTGTCAGGCTGTGGGAGTGGGGATCACCAGTGCCCAGGAAATGCACGTGGTTCTAACAGGTCTTCAGCTGTGGGGCCAGGACTGGGCACTTAGTCCCTCAGGGGTGGGAGATGGTGCTCTTGCCTCCCACCCAACTGTCTCTGTAAGCAAGAGGGGAAGGGTGGACTGGAAATTCAAAATGGCAGTGAAAAACATTAGTTCAGTTTTCTGCCTGGTGAGAGAGTGTTCAGGATCTCACCAGGTTTCCTCTAGTGGAGTAGACCCTCCTTCCTGTAGCTCTCACACATAGGGTGAGCTAATAGGTCCTCAGTTCACCGTTGACCTGTAGAAAACTTACAGGAGTGGACTAAGAGAAAACAAAGAGAAAAACATAACTTTCTTGGTGGAGGGGATGGAGACTTTTCCTCTGGGGTGTATTATGTACCTGAAGATTGCTTTCTTGGAGTCTCAACTTGCCTCAGCAGAGGTGTCCTGCAGATATCAGTCTTGTCTCTTGGCTGGGCTCCCAATCTCCAAAATTATTGGGTATTTTCCAGACATTATCCTTCCCTCTGGAAGGGAGCTTTCTCAGAGGCTAGTGCCTGTCGGCCATCTTGACCCTCCCCTCCATTTACACTTCTTTAATTCTGTTTATTGATTTTATCTGTTTGAAAAACCAACTTTCTGTTTCATTAATTTTCTGAATTATTCTTTTGTTTTCATTTGAACTTATTTCTGATGTAGTTTTGGTTATTTCTTTTCTCCCACTGGGCTTGGGATTTGATTATTTTTCCTTGTCTATTTCCATAAGGTGATTCATCAGGTTGTTGATATGCTTGCTCTTTTTAGTTTTTTAATTTAGAAATTTAATGCAGTAGATTTTCCTCTTTGGACTGTGTTTGCAGTATCCTACAGATTTTGGTAATTTGTATCTTCATTGTTTTTATGTTCAAGGAATTTAACAATTTCTTCCTTTATTTCTTTTGTGACCCAACTGTCATTCAGCATAAGATTGTTTAGTTTGCATTCCTTTGTGTGGGGAATGACAATTTTTGTTTCAATTGAGTTACACCTTTATTGCTTTGTGGTCTAAGATATGAAGTATATTTTCAATTATTTTAATTTTATTGATATTTGATTTGTATCCTAGCATATGACCTATTTTGGAGTATGTTTCATGGTCTGTTGAGAAGAATGTATATTCTTTAGCTTTGGGATGGTGTGTTATTTATCTGACTATCAAGCATGGTTGTTCTAAGGTTATATTTGAATCCCTTATATCATTGTTTAGTTTCTGTTTAGGTAATCTATCCAGTTCTGCCAGAGAGCTGTTTAAGTCCCAAGCTGTTATGGTGTTATTTGAAATTATATTGCCCAGAGCAATCACTCTTTTATAAATCTGGAGCATTTAAATTGGGTGCATAAATATTTAGAATTGAAATATGTGCTTGTTATATTTTTCTTGTGACCAGAATGAAATGTCTATCTTATCTTTTTATTTTTGGTTGCTTTAAACCCACTTATATCTGAAAATAAGATCTCAGCCCCTCCTTTCTTCTTGTTTCCATTTACCTGAAATAATGTTTTCCATCCCTTAACCCTGAATCTAGGTTTGTCCTTTGAGGTTAGGTATGTTTCCAGTAGAAACAGATGTGTGGGTTGTGGTTTTTTATCTAATTGGCCAGCCTGTGTCTCTTCAGTGGGGAATTCAAGTCATTAACACTTATCAAGAGAATTGATAAGTGTGGTGGACTTCTGTTCATCTTATTTTGTGATGGTCCATTGCTTAGTTTTGTCCTTGGCACCATTGTGGAAGGTAGATTTTGTCCTTTAGTTTCTGGGTTTCTACTTTTTTTTGGGGGGGCATTGTGATGGTTAGTGAAGAGAATAGGTCTACATATTTCCTATAAACCTGTTCTTATTTTAGTGAATTTCCTCATCCTTGCATATCAGTAAAAATTTAGATTTCTCCATTGCTTGTGAAGGTTAGTTTAGCAGGATATAGAATTATAGACTCAAAATTGTTTTGTTTAAGAAGGTTAAAGGTAGATGACCATTTCTCTTTTGGTTTGGAAAGTGTCAGCTGGGAAGTCTGTTGTCACTCTGATGGATCTGTCCCTATAGGTCAGTTGGTGCTTATACATGGCAGAATTTTCTTTTGACTTTGGACAGGTTCATTACAATGTGTCTTGGAGATGCTCTGTTTGAGTTGAGATGACCTGGGGTTCAGTAACCCTTTAAAAGGAATGTTTTGGATGCAATCTTTAGTGAAACTTGGGAAATTTTTATTTATGTTATCCTCCAGTAGAACTTCTATTCCGTTGGGATATTCTTTTTCCCTGTTAGGAATCCTCATAATTCATATGTTTGGATAGTTTGTGAAGTCCCACACTTCTCTGAACTAATGTTCTGCTTTCTCTCTTCCTTTCTGCCTCTTTTACTATCTGCGTTATTTCGAGAGCTTAATTTTCTGAGATTATTTTTTCTCCACTGTCTAATCTGTTTTTGAAATTTTCTACTGCACCTTTAAATTCCCTTATTGACTCCTTCAATTCCTTAAGCTCTGCTATATTCTTTTTATATTCTTCATATCTTTCATCCATTTTTTGGGTTCTCTTTTTCCACTTTCTCATTAATTCCCTTTATTGCCTTTGCCATCCATGTTTTAAATTCCCTTTCTGTCATTTCCATTAATTCTTTACAGGTGGAATCCTCTGCAACTTCATGGTCCCTTCAGGGATTGCTCTGTTTTCTTCTTATTTTTTCTTTTCTTTTTTTTTTTTTTTTTTAGAGACAGAGTCTCACTTTATCACCCTCAGGAGAGTGCTGTGGAATCACAACTCACAGCACCCTCCAACTCCTGGGCTTAAGCAATTCTCCTACCTCAGCCTCCTGAGTAGCTGTGGTTATAGGCACTTACCACAACACCCAAGTGTGTTTTTGTTTGTTTGTTTGTTTTTTGTGTTTGCAACTGTGTTTTTTGTTTTTGGCTGGGGCTGGGTTTGAAACTGCCACCTCCAGCATATGGGACTGGTGCCCTACTCCTTTGAGCCACAGGCACCTCCCCTAACTATTTTTTGTTGCAGTTTGGCTGGGGATGGGTTCGAACCCACCACCCTCAGTATATGGGGCCAATGCCCTACCCACTGAACCACAGGGACCACCCAGATTGCTCTGTGTTGGTTTTTCATGTTGTCAAAATTTTTATATTGGTTTCTCCTCATGTGTATTTTCTTCTTGTTTACTTCCTTCCCTTAGTTTTTTCTTCTCACTAACTATTTTTTCAGAGCTTAGGTGTTGAAGTAGCATTCTGTACTGATTTTCATCAGCTCTAGATCTCCTTGCTGGCTTTTATAGTCACCACTGTTTCCTTGTGCCTTCAAAGTGTCATCCCTTGATGAATATCCCCAGGCATAGGTGGTTGAAGTTTTCTTTCCCCTAACTCACTATAAGTGGCTAGTAAAGAGACGTTTCTACTCTGACACTTTGCTCTGTCAGCCCAATATTTTAAATTAATGAAAGTAATTAATTCAAAGGTCCAAAAGGTTTAACTAACCTTTAGTAGGATATAAACTTAATGGGAAAACACAGATATGTTTATAAAATAAAAATGGTGGCAATTAAAAATAAAGAGAACATTTTATTTTACTCTTTAGATTTTTATTTTTAATTAACAAATAATAACTGCATATGTTTATCAGGTACAATGTGATGTTTTGATTGTGGAAGAATGAAATTAGGGTAATTAATGTAATCATCACCTCATATATTTATCATTTATTTGGTTTTGTGGGGAGTGCAAGCATTTCTTGGAGAAAGGATTGATAGCTTTAGAGGAGAGTATGAAAAAGTCATTCAGGAGTTTATGGGAGGAACTGGAAGGTTGGGAACAGGAGATGAAAGGATCTTTCAAAAGAGATTGATCTTTGGGATGAAAATGCTGAAGGTTTTACAGCTAAATTACAGAATTTGGGGGCTGAGAATTGAGTTTAAATGAAAATTTGAAACCATGGGAGGAGAGACCGGGGCTGACTTATAGGATCTGAGAGTTTATAAGGTGAGGGTTCTTAAATCTAGAACTGGATTTGTGGTAGGGAGCTAGGGCAGTGGGGTAATCATGAGGCTTAGGGAGGGAAATTTAGTAGGATTTAGTTGATCTTCTAGGGCCCAACTATTTCAATAATGAAGCACATTGAAAATAAAAGTACAACCAAAATATCTGATGAGCATCTTGAGAACTCACTGAGAAGTGCAACTACTTCCATTGACCCTGACATTAGTTGCTCAAATACAATGTCAAATAATTACCAATTTTATGTTACCCTCTTTTTCTTTACTTTCATAATAAAAAATATCAAAGAAGATATTTTATTTCTAGATATGTACATTTTCTATATTAGTGATTATAACCCTGGGACCTGCTTGATGATTTTAAAAGATTCCCTGAATGGGCAGCTGCATAATTAGGATTATCCTGTGAAGATTTTTTTGCTTATTTTTGGTGGTGGATATCACGGATGTTTTTTTCTCATCATTTTTCACTAGTGTTTGTGTATTTAATGTGTGATCCAAGAGTTCTTCCAAAGTGGCCCAGGGAAGACAAAAGTTTGGACACTTAGCTCTAGATTCAAAGTAACGACAAGGAACATAACTGTCAATTTCTCTTTATAAAATATGACAAGTGATTCTATAATATTTATTAACATTTAAAAACAATTTTGAAATAAAACAAATATGCATGACTTATGTCATCTAATTTCAAGTTTTGCTATGAAGCTATCCTAGTCAAGAGCAAATGGCCTAAAAATGATTGTACTTGCAAAGACAGCTGAAATTCAAAAAAAAAATCCTAGTTATTTGATCTAGAAAGTATATTATTAGCCAGGCATTGTGACAGGCACCTGTAGTCCCAGATACTTGGGAGGCTGAGGCAAAAAATTGCTGTGAGGTTGCTGTGAGCTGTGCGAGGTTGCTGTGAGCTGTGATGCCACAGAACTCTACTGAGGGTGATAAAGTGAGACTCTGTCTCTAAAAGATATATATACATATATATATGAAGTATATTATATTAAATGAAATGTATTGAAAATGTTGAATGTCTATATGTTAAATAAATTAATCTCTACCCTTAATTCATAACATATGTTAAAATTGACTTAAAATGTATAGACTCATGTTTAAAAGGTACCAAATTAAATGTTTAGAAAAAAATGTAAGAGAAAGACCAAGGTATTTAAGCTAGGACACCAAAAGCTTGAACCGTAAAATAAAAAGCTTGAACTTCATTAAAACTAAAAATTGTGGTTTTCAAAAATATCAGTTAGAAAATAAAAAGATAATTCTCAACCTTGTGAAAATGTTTTCAAAACATGTATCTAATAACTTATACTACATATTTCAAAACATCACATGTAACCTATAAATATATACAATTATTGTGTACCCATAATAATTTTTAAAAAAAATTAAAATAAAGCCTTCCAAAATTAGGAAAAACTTTGGAACAGAAATATTTCAAATTTGCACAAAGGGCTAATAAGGAAATTAATAGTTTTTCAATCTCATTGGTTATCAGAAAAAATTAAATTACAATAAGAAAATAACCACAACAGGATACTACTGTATACTCACTGGAATAGCTAAAATTAAAAAAAAAAATTGATCATACCATATATTGGTGAAGATATGGAACAACACAGATTCTCATCTATTACTGGTATTGCAAAAGGGTACAAAATGATCTGCAATATGGGAAGTTTGTCATTTTTATATTTTATCATATGACCCCGTCACTCTACTCCCAGTATTTACATAAGAGGTTTCAAAGGTTACATATGCAAAGATATAGACATGACTATTAACAGCAGCTGTATTCATAATAAACAAAACCTGGGCACAATGTCAAACAGCAGGTAAATGTATAAACACATTGTCATGTGCACATTTTGTGGAAAAGGGGACCTAAGTTACTGATAGATGTGATAATACAGATGAAATCATAAACGCTGAACAAAAAAGCTGGCAGACAATGAAATACATACATACTACATTTATATAAAACTCTTAAGAGTACTAACTATAATGACAAATAAGAACAAATGGTTTTTCCCTGGTTATAGGAGTGGGGCTGAAGATTTACTAGGAAAGGGCACAAGATAACCTTATTTGTTTCATGACATAGTGGTAGTTGTATAAGTGTATATGTTTATCAAAATACATCACACTATACCCTTAGAATTGGTACATTTTTTCATGCAAATTATATAGATTTGTGAGTTTTTTAATTATAAAGAATTAAACAGCTAGAGTTAAATTTAAAATGTCCACAAAACTGCAGGAAACAACTATGTATTCCTATGACAACAAATTAAGAAAAATAAATAAATAAATAGACAAATAAATGTATATATAAAGATTTTGTTTTGTAAAATCAAAGTATTATAAAAGAAAAATTACTCAACACATTAAGGGATAGATTTAATTCATTCACAATGAAAATTTTAACAGTTTTATTTATTGCTGTTGTTTTTTGATTTTTTGTTTTCTTTTGTTCTGTGAGGCTGATTCTAGTATTTATATGGGATTTCAAACAGCCAAGAATAACAAAGGCAAATCTTGAAGAAAGAAAATAAAATTGGAAGAATCAAAACACCAGCTATTCAGACCTATCATATAGTTGTTCTTCAAGTTAAAACAGTATATTTGGACTTAAAAATTTGACCAATTGACCAATGCAACAGGACAAAGTCTAGATCCACAAATGCTTAATCTAATTCATGTTATAACTAATATTACTGAGAATTTTCTGTTCAAAAATGACTGTAGGACTATTGTATACTTATATGTAAACATAGCGAATCTCAATCTCTGTCTACAGTATACACATAATTTAATTGCAGTTGGATTACAGCTATAAGCATAAAAGGAAAAATAATTAAGCAAAAAAATAGAATATCTTGATAATCTTGCAATATGCAATGACAAATGTAGTTCAATCAAAAAGAAAATATATATATATTAAAATTCACAACTTTTCTTCTTCAAAATACATCATTGAAAGTGTGAAATTATATAGTACACAATGTAAGAAGATATTTATATTGTGCTCATTAAAATTCATACTCAGAGTATGTAAAAAAAGACTTATTAAACAATAGGGAGATATAAAAATCCATTAAAAATTATTTTTAAAAATAGTATAAGAAGTACTTTTCAATGGAGTATGTCCCAATTGCTAATTTATATGTGAAAGATTGATCAACTTCATTAGTTACTATGTAAATGCAAATTAAACCTATAATGCTTAGTGTTATATGCCACTAGAATGTTTAAAGAGAAAGTATCAAGAGTTGAAGATGTAGAGGAATTGGAATTCCCACAATAATCCTGGTGGGAATTTAAGTGTTTACAAAGAATCTGGATAACTGTTGTATGGTGCCTACTAAAGCTGAAGGTGTGAACTCTGTATAGCCCAGCAATTTTACTTCTAAATATATCTTCAATAGAAATGTATTCATATTTCACCAAAATATTTGTACCAGAATGCCCTACAGCCTTTACCAAAATAACACATAGCTCATTTATATTAGAAGAGATAAATATTATCTCTTTAATTATCTCTATAAAATTGTGTATCTACACAATAGAAAATTGTAAATACTATGAGGAAACAAGAGAATAAGAATAATATATACTGTGCAATTACATTCGTATTAAATTAGACATTTACATGTAATCTGTGGTGTTAGATAACAATGTAATGGGTACCCAAGCATTAAGTAAAAGCTGGGAGAAGGTGTCAGAGGAGTTCTGAGTACTGGGAATGTTCTTCTTTAGCTGGATAGTGTGTGTAGGCATAGCTATCCAGGATGTTTAACTGAGAAAATTCATTAATTTGTGCACTTATGATTTGTATACTTTCCTGTGTATATGAAGTACTTCTATTACAAGTTTATAAAAATAAAAATTAGGGGAAAATTATAGTCCTACACAATTAAAATTCATTGTGCTCAGCCTGGGAAACCCAGCTGAAATTCTGAAATAATAGAAAAAGTTCTGGCTACACATGTCGTTAACATACTTAGAATTCCCAATCCTGTATGTTCAGATGCATAAATGCAACAGATTCTGGCATAGCACCAAAGTTAAAGTTTATGCTATTTAAAGTTAGAACAACTCATTACAATATTTTCCATAAAACTACTTTGTGTGTTCTGGCGCTGAGAATAATTGGAACAGAATGCTATTTACCATCTCATGTGTGAAATGAGGAAACTAAGTAAAATTAACTATTCTGTAACCAATGCTTTAGCTCCATTAAAATTTCATAGAGTCAAAGAAAGAAAAAGGGCAGTAGGACTTTAAGCAGGATACCAACTGTATTAATTTGCTAGAGCTTCTGTATCTAAATATCACTGATTGGGTGTTTTAAGTGACATAAATTTATTGTTTCACAGTTCTGGAGGTTGGGAATCCAAGATCAGGATGCTGGTAGGATTAATTTCTTTTGAGGCCTTTCTCCTTTGCTTGCAGATGGTCATCTTTCTTCTTCTTATGTCTTCATGTGGTGTTCCCTCTGTGCACATCTGTGTCCTAGTCCCAATTTTCTCTAACGACATACATCATATTGGATTAAAGCCCAAACTAATGACTTCATTTGACCTTAATTACCCCCCTTAAAGTCCATATTTCCAAATATAATCCCTTTTTGAGGAACTAGGGGTTAGACATCAACATATGAACTTTGAGGGATAGAATTCAGACGGTGATACCAGCAATAAAAATGTTGTTTTTAACATTAAGTAGTCTTTTAACATGTCAGAACCATTATAAATCACCTCTTGCTTTCTTGCTAAAGGCATTCAATTTTGCAGGGCACCAATTGTTCCTACACTTTATGGCTTCTTCTAAGACCTAGGATGTGAATGGTCTAGGCCAACCATGATGCCATTTGCCTCTCCAATTATGTCTCGAACTATAGAGAAGTTATTTCGCCCTAGCCTAGAAGGTACAAGATGAAGTGCACACAGGAGGTTCTTGGAAAGTTTTTCCGATGTTAAAGCAGGAACTAGCTTAATTCCTGACTTAAGGAATGGGTATTTGAAGTGTAGAGTGAAAGGAGACAATATTTTGCTCCTATACAAAGTAACATTTTATACACTCTGAGAAAACTTAGAGAAGAATGATGGAAAGCCAAGGAAATAATAGTGAAGAAGCTTGCCCATAGCTCTGACAATAGTGAGCTGTTGAATTAATCTTGGAATTTTCCTGCTTCTGACTTCTTATTGATAAACATGGATCTATTTCTTCTTTGTTAAGGTAATAAGAATTGGATAATCTATTTCTTGCAGCCAAAGTGTTATTAATTGAAAAAAGTAAATCTATACTTTCAGAGTATTTCCATCCTTATTTTACAATTACTCGGTAGGAAATGAATGAATGGATTTCTTTCATTTTTACATAAGAACTGAGAAAGCCCAGGCACGTTCCTATAGACAGAAATAGGCATGATATCCACATTGTTTTGTGGCAATGTAATTTTACATGAAAGAAAAGCTCATGCTTATCGAAAGACATTTGCCTATGAAATTCTTATTGTAGTCTTGTTGGGATCTTGTCTTCGTCCCAACCTACTTTTCAGCCTTGGGTATAAATTTTTGACTTGTTGGCACTGACAAGAGGACTCAGAAAAATTCCCGACCCCAGTCTTGTCCCATGCATGAAACCAGTAAAATTCTCCTAGATTTTCATTTTGCAAATTGATGTCAAAAAATTTTGTTCCAACAGACATCTCTTCTGGAAGGCTAACATCTTGGTTCAGTCTCCTATGGATGAGCAAATTTCTCAAAATTCTTACCTGCTATGAATTCAACAAGTGTTTTAAGAATGCTTTTTGTAAAAGTATTATAATCTATTACACCCTTTGACAATACATGCACAAAGGGGCCCTTCATTGTTCAGGTCTTTTGTGTGAAATGATCTCCCATGTTAGGTGCTAAATAAAAATCACCTTGCACTTCAAGAAATATCCCTAACTACTTTCTTTAAAGATCTGTAGAAGTTTTGTCTATCATAAATTCCAGGGAAATGTGTATTCTCTCTTTCTATGTAGAGAGTTCAACTTCTTCACTGCTTCCAAATTTCTTTCCAGTGCTCTGCTCATATTCAATTTCATCTTAAAGGTGAACATCAAGCAAGTACTTCAAACTTTATCTGGCTTCAATCTGAATCTGCTGTGATATGGATTGACTAGATACCATTTTATGTTTTCTGTGGACTAGGAATGTTCTTCCACTCATTCAATCTACAAATTACTAGATCTATTTTTTTTTTTTTGAAATGAAGACAGATAGACTTCACTAGAAGGAGGCTACTCTCTCATTAAACTTTAAATAAGGCAGCCAACATGATACATTGTATTTCTGAATTCAAAATTGTATCTAGAAATGCAAAGACATACAGTACCTATATATTAATAAATCCGTGGTAAATGTTGTCAGTTTGTTTATTCTGAGTCATTGATCACCGACACTTTTCAGATTGTTGGTATCAGATGAGACTGTTACACAAGATCAGAACTTCCAGTGCCCACTTTGACAATTTCTCAGTTATATTCGGCATTTTTATTGCTCCCTATGAACTTCATCTCTGACATATTAATTGGATTAGGTAGAACATCAAAATTAAGTTTGTACTGAGATTAATGATTAATGAGATATAATCTTATTATTTAAAGATATGTTTCTGGAATAGACTTTGAGATAGAAAATTGGGTAACATTGTGTGGGGGGGTAAGGGGGGAGTAGTTTCTCACAGTGTATATAACTATATGGAAGCCTGAATGGTGAAAAACTGACTTGTAATGTGGTTTTACCTGAGATCTCCATAGAGCCTATAGGTTGAGGTGGTATTACTCTGGAGCCAGCATAGCCCTTTGGAATTGTCTTAAATTGAGGGGGTGAGAGCTTAGGACTTTTGACCCTCACACAAATCAATTACTGGTTGCCAGTCAACCCAAGGAGAGAATGCAACCTCAGGATAAGTACTTCCTTGAAGCTGACAGCAGTTCCCAGTAGGTAAAGCAGCTGCTATTCACAATAGCTGGGAGGTGAGTGCATTAGTCTGGAGGGGAAATATGGGCAGATCATCATTCGCTTCTTAAGGTAATTCTTTCCAAATGGGAACAACTACCCTGGGAGTTGGCTTATTTTTATTCCCTGGGTAAATAGGAAGGAATAGTACAGCTCCCACTACTAGTAGTGGTCTTGGGGTGACAAGGGATGCTATAATATATTTCCTTTTTTGCTCTTTTTAAATACCTCTCATACTCAGCTTTCACCTCCCCTGGTTTAAGTGGCTTGCCTGGTGTGTGTGCCCATGTTCACATCCCTAAGAGATATAGGCCACAGGTTGCCATGCCTTTCTCAGGCTACAACAGTTATACCTATTCATCTATCATTATGTCTAACCGTGAAAGCACCAAGAGATACCCCCATGTACCAACCATATTATTCTTACCAACTTCTGATAATTAGAGGCAATTACCCTGCCAAGATGGTGATTCCTTTCCTTATGTCCTGGTCTATGGGAGAAATGACTGGGTGGTAGTCACAGCTTAAATTTCAATAAAATTCTCACCAAATTATCTAGTGCAAGTAATTACCATTACCATGTCCTCTAGATACATAACAATAAAATATTACATGGGAGGAAAGCTCAGTTTTCTAAAGCAGCCTTTGTTATGTGGGGCTGTTCCCCCGACTCTTACGTGCTTATTTGCAGACCCATGCCCCTGCCTTCTGAATTTACAGTGATTACCACATCCTGGAGGATTGAGCCCCCATGGTCTAAGAGTATCATCTTTAAACTGAAGCCTGAACAGTATTTTTAATAGGTTATTTCAGTGACCTCTCAGGCTGGCAGCTTGTGGGTGGTTGCAGTGTGTGAGAGCTTCACTGTAGATCCCGAGGTCGTGTGTTACTTCCAGACTTACTTTGCTATAAAATAGGCCCCTTGATCTGAGGCAATACAATAAAGAACTCTATGTATCAAACACTCTGCAAGCCCTTGGAAGTTGTGCTAGCCAAGGTCTTGAGAGCAGAGAAGGCAAACCTATACCCCTAAACCAGTCGGTTCTAGTCAAAATGTATTTTTATCCTTTCTAGGATGGAAGGTGCCTAATCTAGTCAACATGTTACCAAATTACTGGTTGGTTTCATGAAAGAATTATGCCATAGTGGTGATGCAGGTTTGGTCTCTGTTTCTGGCAGTTTAAGGTACTCAGCAGTGGCAGTAGTTGAATCAGTCTTGGTGACTGGGAGCCTGTGCTGTTAGGCTCATGTGCAGGCTGCATCCTACCAACAGGCATGAACTCATCGTGGTAGTAAGGGGTGATAGAGGCTGACTGATGCTAGTTAATTAGGGCATTCTGTCTACTCAATGGCTTTATGACTCTCATGGTGGCTTCATTCTGGTGGGTGTTAACATCTAAAACAAACATCTTCATGGGCTGTACCCATTCCCATTCGTCTACATATAGGAGTCTTCCTCAAGCCTCCTTGAACTTGATTTTTTAATTTTTCTCTTTCAAGATCTATAACCAACCAGGCCATTTGCCATTGGTTTTACGTTTTGGCAATTGTAACTTGCGCTGTGATAAACAGTCTAGTGTAAATATCCTTATGATAAAATATTTCCTTTTTTTTTTTTTTTTTTGTGGTTTTCGGCCAGGGTTGGGTTTGAACCCACCACCTCCAGCACATGGGGCTGGTGCCCTACTCCTTTGAGCCACAGGCACCACCCTAAAATATTTCTTTTTCTTCTGGGTAGATGCCTAGTGATGGGATTTCAGGATCAAATGGAAGGTCTAATTTGAGTTCTTTGAGGATTCTCCATACTTCTTTCCCAAAAGTTTGTATTAGTTTGTCATCCCTCCAGCAGTGTAAAAGTGTTCCCTTTTCTCCACTTCCATGCCAGTACCTGCAGCTTTGAGACTTTGTAAGGTGGAGTATTCTCACTGGGGTTAGGTGATATATCCCAGGGTGGTTTTGATTTGCACTTCTCTGATGATCAGGGATGATGAGCATTTTTTCAAATGTTTGTTAGCCATTCATCTGTTTTCCTCAGAGAAGGTTCTGTTCATATCTCTTGCCCAGTGGTAGATGGGATTGTTTACTCTTTTTTTGTTGTTGATCAATTTGAATTCTCTGTAGATTCTAGTTATCAGTCCTTTGTCAGATTGATACACTGCAAATATAGTTTCCCATTCTGAAGGTTGTCTTTTTGCTTGTTGTGTGCTTAGCTGTGCAGAAGCTTTTCAGCTTAAGTCCCATTTGTTAATTTTTGTTGTTGCGATGGCCACTGAAGAATCATATAATCTTTCCCTATTCCAACATGATCAAGAGTTTTCCCCACACTTTCTTCTAAGATTTTTATCATTTTATGTGTTATATTTAAAGGATAACCACATGTAAAAAACTGAAACTCAATGCCCCCTTTTCACCCTTTATAAAAATTGACTCAAGCTGGATAACAGATTATTTCTTTTTCCGTACCAAGTGGTTGACTGGGTACGCTGCACAGAACACTGCCAATTGAGAATATCCCTCTCACTGAGCTCTTCCAGGGATACAACTGAGTGAGGTTTAGTGTAACAGCCTCTAATTAAGGAACACTATCATACCAAGTCAGTACATTGAGAAAGTAAGTCTGGACTTCTTTCTTCTGTTTTAGCTGATCATTAAGCCCCACCATAACATCATAGATATGAGTTGAGACAGAAGCACGTATGCAACAGTAGTGTAAGGATACCTGGGATTAGACCATCTGCTTACACAGTTTACTCTGTCTTCCAGCTTCACTCATACTCAGACCCACCTCCAATAGAAGACAACTCACTGCTGTGCTCCCCTAACCTGTGACTTAGAGGTCTCCCAGAACTGACTTATGACATGCAGTTGATGTTGCTAGTCAGATACTCCATTTCAGGAGGCATTTAGTAGCATATCAGAAAGATTGCCTTTCCTGTGCAGGTGCAGGTTCTAGACCCTTGCTCTAGAACACTGAGGATTTATATCGTAATTCTCCTCTTGAAGCTTACCATAAACTCTATATGGCATTTTCCCCATCACAGATGCATTTAATATCGTAAGTTATCATGCCAGACTGTATGAACCAATTTGCCAAAGTACATGTACTTCAACCTTAATTTGTTATCAAGTCCTTTTCTGCTCTGGGCCGGAAGTTAGCAGCTTTCTGTGCCATCCAGTAAATGAGTCAGAACAATTTCTTTATACAGATGTGGGAATCTGTGCAGAGCTCCATGTGATTCACTGCAACCAGCTTACCC
This sequence comes from Galago senegalensis, assembly GCA_963575145.1. Taxonomy (NCBI): domain Eukaryota; kingdom Metazoa; phylum Chordata; class Mammalia; order Primates; family Galagidae; genus Galago; species Galago senegalensis. Next base: position 15,962 of record CAUYTI010069702.1, read on the forward strand.
AAGACAATGATGCCTTAGTACTCAAAGCAATATTGCCCTAGATTTTTAAAAATTCCCTCTTTATTTAATGTTGTATGATAAAATTTCTCCCCCAAATTAAAAGCATTTGTGACAAAGAATAGAAACAAATGGCTATATTCAGATGCAGATACAGAATGGCCATGTAAATTACTTGTCATGATAAATGACTCACTAATATTAATAAATCATGGGATGATCAGCACAACAAAGTAAATTTAAGAACTATGGTGGCAATGGCAGGGAAACACCCTTGTATCACTGAAACCATGAGCATTAAATCTGTGAAGTCAAGGGCTAATAGCTAAAATGCTCAGACAGCATGTACTTTTCATAAATGAATATGTAGTTTTCATTTTATCAACCAACCAAATGAATATGTAGTTTTCATTTTATCAACTGCCATGTCTCTTACTTTGTTCCTATTTCTTAGAAAAATTAAACTCCTGAGAACTCTTGTATTTCCAGGGGAACTATTTTGGTTGGTAGAGGACATTTTTTTCTGGGCATCTATTAAAATTTTCCAGAAGGAAAACTGCCTAATTTAAAACTGCCTAATTGACTAGTGTGCCACATTTTGTTTATTCATACTCTCCAGGTTGAAAGAAACAAGCATAAATTCAGAAAAACAAAAACAAAAACAAACTAAGCAAACAAACAAACAAAAAAACCCCCAAACATCAAGGGCAACAATAATAGCAAAACAAAAGTATGTTCAAATGCTCAGGGGTAATGGTGTGATTATCTTGCCTTGATTCATCAAGTCAAGGAACTGTGAGAGAAGAATATGATCATTGGATAGTATGATAAGAGCATATTTAGTTTTTAAATAAGATGCTGCCAATCTGTTTTCCAAATGCACCATCTTATATTTGAATCTGCAATGAGTGAAAGTTCCTGTTGCTCCATCCATATCCTCTCCAGCATTTGATGGTATCAGTGTTCTGGATTTTGGCCATTCTTTATGTACTTGGCATGTGATGGTATCTCATTGTTTTAATTTTCATTTTCCTGATGACATGTGCTGTGGGGCATCTTCTCATATGCTTATTTCCCATCTGTTTTCTTCTCTGGCTATGTGACTGTTAAGGGTTTTGGCCTATGTTCCTTATTGTTGAGTTTTAGAGTCCTTTGTGAATTTTTGACAATAGTTCTTGATCAGATATGTCTTTTGCAATTATTTTCTACCAGGCTGGGCCTTGTTTATTACTCTTTTGACAGTATCTTTTATAGAGTAGACATGTAAAATTGTAATGAAGTCTAGTTTATCAATTCTTTCTCTCATAGATCATGCCTTTGATGTTGTATTTAACAAGCCATTGCCAAGTGCAAATTTATCTAGGTTTTTCTAAGTTATCTTCTAAGAGTTTTATAGTTTTGCATTTTACGTGTAAGCCTATAATTTGAGTTAATTTGCTTGAAGGGTGCAAGGTCTGTGTCTAGAATTCCCCCCTTTTTTGCATATGGAGTATCCAGTTCTTTCAGCATCATTTGTTGAAAAGACCATCTTTACTCCATTGTGTTGCCTTTTTCCCAAGATCAATTGGATGTATTTATGGAGGAGATTTTTGACCTCTCTATCCTGTTCCATTGACTAGTGGTCTATTTTTCACAAATACCACATGCTCTTGATAACTGTAGTATTCTCTTGAAGTTGAGTAGTGTCAGTTCTTCTTTAATTTGTGTTGGCTATTTAAACCTCGTACATAGGTCACTAGAAAGTTGTGAGACAGATGATGTTATGGTTCGTTATTTCACTTCTAAGAAACAGGGTTGACGGTGTCCTTTCTGATTCCCCCAGAAAAGGTGCACCTTGCTTGGTTTATTGGCCTTGTTGGGAGAGCTTCATTTGTTTCCAGCTGTGTAGCTTTTATGTTTCTTGATTTTTGTGTATCTCAGAACTTTTGTAATGACCCATGTAATCAGCTTGTTGATATCCAAAGACATAACTCACTGGGATTTTGCTTGGTATTTTGTATTGAATCTATAAACCAAGTTGCCAAGAATTCAACATCTTGAAAATGTTGAGTCTTCTTACATACCCACATGAAATAGCACTCCATTTATTCAGGTCTTTGATGTATCAGAATTATTCAATTTTTCTTATATAGATCTTGTCCATATTATGTTACATTTATACCTAAATATTTTGTTTTTGGAGGTGCTTATGTAAATAGTATTGTGTTTTTAATTTCAAATTCCACTTGTTGGTTGCTGGTACATAGGAAAGCGATTGACTTTTAAGTAGTAACCTGTCTTATAACCTTACTCTAATAACTTATTAGTTCCAGGGGGGTTTTTCTTTTGTCTGTCTTTCAAATTTTCTACATAAACAATTATGTCATTCAAAAAAAAAAGTTTAGTGTTTTCTCTCCCAATCTGCATACATTTTAATTTTTTCTTTGTTTTATTTCATCAAGCTAGGACTGCCACTATGATATTAAAAGCAGTGGTGAGAGGTACATCTTTGTTGGTTACTTTGTTCCTGAACTTAGCTAGAAAACTTCTGAGTTTCTCATGCTGTTAGCTGTACAGGTTTTTTGTAGATTTTTAAAAATCAAGTTGAAGAAGTTCCTCTGTATCCCTACCTTCCTAAGAGTTTTTATTATAAAGGATTGTTGGACTTTTTCAAATGCATTTTCCCCATCTCTTAGTATGGTCATGTGATTTTCTTTGCCTTTTCTGTTAGCTTGTTGATGTGATGGATTACCTCAATTGATTTCTAAATATTGAACCAAACTTGCATATCTGGGATGAATGCCACTTAGTTGTGGTCTATAATTCTGGTTATATATTGTTACATTTAATTTTCTGATATTTTCTTAAGAAGCTTTGCAACTGTGCAAAACTGTGATTTAGGGAAACTAAGGAATGACAAGTCCCTTAATTTCTCAGATCTGGGTGGTTCAGGATGCAGTCCCTCCAGTGGAGCTGTAAGTCAGAGTTTTCATGTGTGAAGAAATTCTTTCTGGGTAGAATCTGTAGGACTGGACTTAACACTGGAGCAAGACAGGAGATAAGATGTGGGGAGTACTTGAACACTGTTTTGGCTGATAGAGGCCCACCGTTTGGTCCATTTATGTCTAGATGCAGGTTAGTTAGAAGACTGACCATCAAGTAACAGCTAAGAGTGTTCAAGGAAACCGTTTTTGGGGAGAAACTGGGAGTTTTTCCTTTTAGCCTTCTCTGCAATGACCTCCAATTGTAGCCTCTGAAAGTGCTTGTGTGCCCATTTGAAACCACCTCTTTGTGCCATGATCTGGGGAGATCTGCATGTGCCCAGTGCCTCTCCTTCTAGAACTATGCAGCATAGAAGGCAGTTCCTAGTGTGGGAGCTTTAAAATTTGGGGCACTGCATTCTCGTGATACTTTGCTCAGAAGAACATTCTCCAGCACATTTTCTTTTTTAATGAGGAGATACATTGTTAAAGCTAATCATATTTCTTAGATAAGGAATGTGTTCATCCTAAAGAGAACCAACATTTCCAACTGCTTTCCAGACTTTCCTTTCATTCATGTAATATGTGTACAATCATGCAGGGAGTCCCTCTGCTTAAAAACCTAAATATATCGTTATGTCGGAACTAAGCTAAATAAGACAGTAGCTGATGGCAGAAGGAAGTCGCTACTCGATGAGGAAAGAAGATAACTTGAATCAAAATTAACACTGTATCTAAATACTTTTTATGTGAATAAACTATCCCGTTGTCCAGTTATAGAAGCAAACAAAATTGTATTCCATTTTATTCTTGGAATACTAATTATTTTCATTTTGTTAAGATTTACTTTGCTAAATGAAGGGCTCACTTTTTGAAAAAGAATACTGAGTGAAAAAAGACCCTCAGCTCCACAAATAGGTAATCATCAAATCAGCAGTAAGCTAAATCATTTTTGAGGCAATAGTATGTCTCTCTTTTTTCAGATAAGGGTTTTGCTATTGCACTGAAAGCATTTTTGGTCTGATAATAGTCAATAAATTCACAATATCAAGTTGACAGTAAAACTGGCAGAAGCCAAAGAAAAACCAGTGTGGACAAGAGGTAATGTCAGGAAGCACTAATTACCACTAAATTATTATCTTTAACAAGTTGCTTATATGATTGTATTTCAAAATATTCAAAGCATTTTACTAGTTTTTCTAAACTAATTGATTGTGCATTGATAACTATGTAGATGTAATTTTTCTTTGATGAGGCATAAAATAAGTCTTTATGTACATAAAACTGTCATATTCATTAATTCACTTGCAATAAGCCAGCTGATCAATCTTGTCTTTGCTGTTGTTGAACGAGGAATACATATAATAGGAAAACCCTAGAGGCAATTCTATTAAAAAGAGGACTAAAATGACACTGCAATCTATAGAGATTTTAAAATATTTCAGAAAATTATTTAATAGTCCTTCAGTTAAAAATGAGAGTCTAATATCTCTCCCCCTGAATATGGACTGGGCTTACTCAGAGGTTTTGATGACTAGAATGAGACAGAAGTGACGCTCCATGACTTCTGAGACTCATGATGAAGTGCAGTACACTTTTGGTCTGTCTCTCTATGATTATCTTCAATGGTAACCTTGTTGTCGTACTGTAAGAAAGCCAAGCAGTCCCATAGAAAGGCATCGCATAGGTGTTCTTCCCCCAGGCCCACCGGATGGCCAAGATGACAGCCAACACCCACAGCCAGAGATACAAGAGTAAGCCTTCAGATTTTTCTAACCCCAAGCCTGAAGCAGGCTCAGCAGAAACTAGGTGGGGCAGAGATGGCATTGCTGGGTCCTACCTAAATTCTAGATTTGTAATGACGTTCTGAGCCTCTAGGTTTTGTTGTATTTGATTTACAGCAATAGATAACTGAAACACAAGCTACCACTAGTATTATTCTAGTTATTCATGGACTTTTCACCAATTCATTCAGGTATTGGCTTTTTATTCCTTCAACAAATACCTATTGCATACCTATCGTATGCCAGGTACTGCTTGAGGCATTCCAGAGGGGATAGCAGAGAATATTAAAAGAAAAAAAAAAATCTCTGTCCCTATTGAAAGTGTATTTTAAAAGCAGATGCAGGAAACATAACGCTCAGTGGTTGTAAGTGCTATCAGGAAAAAATAAAGATGAGTAAGTAGAAAGAGAGTGAAAGACTGATGTTGCTTTAGATCAGGTCTTCAATGAAGTCACTTATCAGGCTGTGGGCTGTGACATTTAAGAAAAGATAGGGAAAACAGGAAAAGCAAGTGATTTTAATATCTGGAATAAAACGTTACAGGGAGAGAGAAGAAAGGATTTTTAAGAACAAATGAGTATATCGTGTGGCTAGATAAGAGTGAACAAGAAGAGTGGTCAAAGAATCAATCTTGGTCAGGTAATGTAGGACTCTTGATTACCATAATGCATGATCTATTTCCCAATTAAAACATAACTTTGTGCATAATCTAAGTTTAATGGGTAGCCAATAGAGCTTTCGAGGGCTGGACATGGTGGCTCATGCCTATAATCTTAGAACTCTGAGAGACTAAGGAGTATGAGCTGCTTGAGCAAAGGAGTTTGAGATCAGACTAAGCAGAAGTGAGACTCCATCACTACCAAGTGAGCATTGTGATGGGTTCCTGTGGTCCCAGCTATTTGGGAGGCTGAGGCAAGAGGCTGTGCCCAAGAGTTTGAGGTTAATGTGAGGTATGATGATACCACAGCACTATCCCAAGGGCAATAGAGTTAGATTTTGTCTCAAAAACAAAAACAAAAGAACAAAACTTTGGATGGCACCTGTATCTCAGTGGGTAGAGCACCAGCCATATACACCCAGGCTAACAGGTTCAAACCTGGCCTGGGCCAGCTAAAAAACAGTGACGACTGCAACAAAAAATGGTTGGGCATTTGTGTTGGGTGCCTGTGGTCCCAGCTACTTGGGAGGCTGAGTCAGGGGAATCACTTAACCCCAAGAGTTTGAGGTTGTTGTGAGCTGTGACTTTACAGCACTCTACCAAGGGCAACATAGTGGCACTCTGTCTCAAAGAAAAAGAAAGAAAGAAAGAAAGAAAGAAAGAAAGAAAGAAAGAAAGAAAGAAAGAAAGAAAGAAAGAAAGAAAGAAAGAAAGAAAAGGAAAGGAAAAGGAAAAGGAAAGGAAAGGAAAGGAAAGGAAAGGAAAGGAAAGGAAAGGAAAGGAAAGGAAAGGAAAGAGAAGAAAAGAACCAACTTTGAACACTATCCACTATTCTGGTGATGGGCACCCTGAAGGCCCTAACTTTATCATTATAGGGTTAAGAAAACTTTGGTACCCCCTTAACCTTTTGAAATAAAATAAAATCCCTTGCTTCTTGGCCTTTTGGCTAAGATCAAGTGAAATAAAATAAAACTTCTAGTCTCTGTGTGAATAATAGACAGTCATAAGGAGACCACTCTGATATCTCAGGCAAGACAGAGTAGCAGTAGGGAAGACAATAGGTGTCATGCAGGTGTGTGGTAATGAAATAGAAAGTATATTTTGAAGTAAGAGAGAGAGAGACACACAGGGAGAGAGAAAGAGTCTTAATAGTTGGATGAATGCACCAATTCAAAAAAGAAAAATAAAAAGTGATATAAAAATTATAACAAAGTTACAAGTGTAATTATAAAAATTGTTTATGCAATAGCAACTCTGAAAATTAATGATCACAACAATTTAATGAGATTTTTTATTATCCAGTTTTATAAATTCAGATATAGAGGCTTTGAAAATTCTGGAACTTGGTGTAAGTTCACACAGGTAGTAAATGTAAAGTAAATGAAAAGTGTTGCATTAAGAAGACACAATTATTTTCTATTTGCCGCAATTCCAAAACTACGAAGAATATTTCTGTACCACTCTCACAGTTAATGAATTGTAAGCAACAATAAAAAATGAGAAAACTTATTTATAATTTAAAACAATGATACATTTCTGAGAATCAATTTGGTCAGAATATTTGAATCTTTACGATGTTTCTCACAAAATCCATTAGTCTATATCTCATGGTCTAATCTAAATAAATTGTTGGAAAAGGCATACAGGTTATATATATGTAAATATTTAATACAACAATTATACTCATATTGAAAATATTCATTTATCAGAACTAGATAATAAAAATAAAATAACAAACACCCTGTGTTTGCCGAAAGTTCTTGTTGTTAAGCTTACTGGACAATTACTGTCTGGCTGTCATCAGTAATACCTGACTGAAATCCGTGGAACAGTACAGATCTTTCTAAAACTGGGAATAATTAGCCTTTGTGGAAATTCTACCTGCATATTAATTTTCTCTGAAAATGACTGCTTTTGTTTCATATATTCTGCTGCCTTTCAGAATCAAAGTAGAATCTTTTAGAATTCCTGATGAATATTCATATCTTACTGCTTTTCTTCATTAGCCCCTTTTTCCTCATATTTTGTAGTATATCACATCCAAAATGTTGGTATATATTTCTTACCTCCTCAGGAATTTCATTACAGCCTATATATCACAATGTAATACATATAGTCAAAGTGTGTTTTTCAACTTTATGTACTGTTAGAATCCTCTGAGTCACTTGAAGAATTCTGGTGTCTAGAGCCACAGGTGCTGCCCTCCAAATTATTTAATTAATTTTTTTTTTTTTTATTAAATGGTAACTGTGTACATTAATGCACTTCTAGGGTACAGTGTGGTGTTTTCACACACAGTCCAAAACACTTCCATCAAACTGGTTAACATAGCCTTCGTGTCATTTTCTTAGCTATTGTGTTAAAACGTTCATATTCTACTCTTAGAAAGATTCACTTAATAATATGTGTCTGGAACTCCGAGTTTCAACAACAAAAAAAAAAGATTCACTTGTACCCTTATAAGATAACCCACCAGGTCTTGATCTTGGACATCCCAGCCTTGAGAACCATGAGAAATAAACATCTGGTGTTTAGATGCACAATCCATATTATTGTGTTACGCATCCCGAGTGGACTAAT